>MJUU01011785.1:185212-209084 GCA_002080025.1 Modiolus philippinarum
ATCTAATAATAGAAACCATTCACAAATTTCAGTCTGCACCAAAATCATGCTTAAACATTTCTGTCAAAATAAGGGTTGCAAGGTATACATAAGTATAGTCACTATATATATAGGCCACAATTGTCCCTCTTAGATAGGTGAGCGATGATGATGTTGTCCCTTTAAGAAATGGCAAAAGTTATGCGGGTACCACTTTTGAATTCTAGCATTATTATAGAGGCGTAACAATTTCATGACTTTAGATCCAGTATGTATTATGATTCTTATAAACATATAGAAAAAGAACACTTTGCCAGTTAATTTTACGTTTGTTGACAATCCTGCACCCATGGATATACTGAGAAACATGGGTATAGCATCATTAGACAATTAGCAATGAATTCTGCTCTGTGCTAGGGCCATTTGACGTTTCTGAATTGTGAACGTTATATTTGTAATTGCCCCTTGAGGGACCTTGATTGGAATAAATATATCTTATCTTATTTTATCTTATTTTATCATGAGGTATGTACTGTATGAGTAAAGCTCATTGTTAAAGGTCTCATGGTGACTTCAAGATGAAGAGCAACAATAAAAATGTTCCAATGCTTGGTTTTACTATCTATCTGTAGAGACTTTGTCTCATGTGCATTTGCACCATATCTTTTCATTGTTGAAGAAAATTTCAGAATAAGTTTGTAAATATTCAGCATCCTTTATAGTTTTACTTTTGAAGACCAAAAAAAATCTGTTTCGAACAAGATATTTACATCATAAGAAATGGACACAATATGTTTGTTCTTTAACTACTGGTATGATAAAAGTGTTAATATTGATTGTCAAGTTTTATTTATTTAAGGAAAAAGATTATGGTATATGTCAATATTTATATAGACCCCACTCAAATATGATTATACACCTAGTAGAAAATAGAGCAGTAATCATAAAAGTCAAATATGGAAATTGTTACTACCAGTCAACCCCCAGCTAACCCCATGTAAGGCCATGATATAAAAAAAATCTTTGAAATGAACTTTTCCCAATCCATGTTTTTGCCAGCCCTGAAAAAGAATGAAGCAAAGAATTTGTTTGGGCCGCTGTTTTTCAAAGGGATTCCATTGAAAGTTTGAGTATCATGGTAGCGACATGGAATTCGATGAAATGACATGGTGAAACATTACTTTCCATGGAAAGAACACAGAGTTCCACAGATAAAATAGATAACTACCTGACCATTTTCAGAGTTGGAAACTTGCTCCAAGATCTTTCCTCCCTAAATTCAACAACTCCATATATTTGTTATATATCTATATAAATTTTTGTAAATATTAGTTTGTCTTGTCCAAAATTAGCCTGCTTTTGGCAGGAGCACAGGGTGGATGGCTACGTCCAACTCTGACATTTTGTTTTTTGTGCACCTGGACCTCGATCCCTGAAGCGGCTTGTTGTATAGTAAAGGGAGGGGGTGTTGCTATTAACTGGTTTCTTTTTAGGACAAAGGCTTATGCAAGTCTGTTTCTTTTGAGGACAAAGGCTCATGCAAGTCTGTTTCTTATGATGACAAAGGCTCGTGCAAGTCTGTTTCTTTTGAGGACAAAGGCTCATGCAAGTCTGTTTCTTTTGAGGACAAAGCCTCATGCAAGTCTGTTTTTTTTTAGGGCAAAGGCTCATGCAAGTCTGTTAATTTCAGTTTCTGCTCAAATAAGATGAAAAATCTTAGTAGTATGATAAAAAAAATTAATGATATTATATCATGGTATTTAAATTTGACAAGGTAGTTTTTTTTTAACTTGAAGTATGATAGAGTTATTTCCCTTTTGTCATATGTTTGTTGCTATTTCACCTGTGTCCAGTGCTCTGTCATTTCACCTAAACATTTTACGAAAGGATATAGAGTAAATGAACGTGAGACCACAACACATGTCAAATCTCTCTATCATACATTTGTGTAATATATTTGTAAGTAACCTTGTAACATATCGTCTTGAAAATTTATACATTAGGTTACAATAAACCATTAATTTACCCATAGGTGTCAAAGTAACAAATTTTGCTCAACAAAATTCATTATTTTCACCCAACTGATTTTATCACTTGCATGAATTCATTACCTGACAAAATTCTCAGCAAGAAAAATCAGGGGATCGCATTCTTCTTATGTCCTTAGACTACTGTTGATTGTGATCACTGTCAGTTTCACACAAATTAACCCCAAAAATGACCATTGAATAAAAAACATTCCCATGTGCGGCAAAGCAAGAATTAGAATTCTTAATTTCTTGGAAATTACAATGTCAATAAGAAGTTTTAAGAATGTATAAATTTACAGCTGATCACATCTTTTAATATATTGTTCAAAAGTGAATAAATGCAATAGGAGCATTATATTAGTACTTTTAGAGAGGGTTTTCAATGGTGTTTAAGGGGGAAGCTGGATGGACCTTTAAATTGACCAGGAAGTAGAATAGTGAAAAAGTTTCCATGAAAATGGGGAGGTTAGCAGGGGGGGAAAGCTGAAAAGAAAACATCATGTGAACAAGGAAAAAGGAGGTTGTATAAGAGCATTTGTAAAATATTTACCATCCCATGGGATGGAGAAGTTGAGAAAGAAAATGACAGACTTTAAGGAAAGGGACCCCCCTTAGAAGACAAACTTTGAAATTACCTTATTGCAGTCCTTAAATTCAGCATAAAATATTTTATAGAACAAATTAAATTTTATTCTAAGTTTATTAGAACCACTCATAAGAAGACTTTCATGTTGTCAACATGTTTTTGCTGTTGGGCATATTCTGACAATTAGGAAGTGTTTGAACAAAATTATTTCATTTTTTCCTTCTGATGTATTACATACATAAATCACGAAGGAATTCTGGTTTGGAATACATCGTTAATAGAAAGATCATGAAATGTGTATTTGTTTAATTAATTTTCGTAAACGATTTCTTATGCACTAATGAAATTTTGTAAAATGAAAGCGCAATATGTTATAAAGTGTGGCTAAATGATCTAAAAATAATATTGATAATACTGTAATTAATATTGTGGAAAATACTACAATCTTGAGTGCTACCCACAGTATATTGTAAGATTTCGATATTGACTTTATTCATCACGCATCGTCTTAGAATGAACACTTTTCGTCTGATGTAGGAAAGCTGTTTCTCAGTAGAATTGGAAATAATTGTTGGAAAACAACGAAGTGTTTGACACGTAACAGTAATTGTTGAATTTGAAGATTTTATTAGAAATTGGAATAGAAGATAATATTGAATTTTCTGTTAGGATAATAACACGGATGACTCATTGTGACTAACATTAGGAAACAGAGGAAAAGTTCGGATTTGTGTTACAAACGCTAATTTTCGTAACTTGAATTGTAAATTTCAGAGAAATCTATTTAACAAAACGTATCTGATATTAGAGTGTTTTTGCCTTAAGAATATAAATCATTATTATCATAAACATTGATTTAGATTTTTATCATTGTAGCGAAGACTTATATAAAGCTTTTTATTATTCGTAAAAACGACTTCCAGTGTATTTAATTGTATAGCAGTAATTAGAGATTTTGTCATCATCCCTAAGGATACATGTTGACTTGTTGACTCCGTATGAACTTTATTAATGAATAGAGAATTTGTTTTACTTTATTGACCACCTGACTTTTGTATCTTAGAATATTGATTGATTTGGATAAGATAATTTAATTCAGAGTGTAATTATCTGCCGAAAGGATATTGGGCATTTGTTAAATTATCAGAACTCTACAAGAAACGAGTTGGAAGTACTGTGTTATTAGATAAAGTTAGCATCGCCTACAAATTTGAGGAGTGGCAAACGTAAACATTTGTTAAAAGTTGCAAGATTTAGTGGAAAAGAAACAAAATAACCAATTGATAAAGGCTGGCATGATTTGTAACCAAATAATCTCTATTGAAAAATTAATATTTCACATTACAAGCTAAAATGTATGTTATGTGAATACGAAAGGAAATTACTTGGTCTTAGAAAACGTTACATGGATTTATCACTATTCGGAATTTCATTATTGTCTATAATATAACAAAATGATCAATAATTGTGAAAATATGTACTTATTCTTTGAAAACGGATGGAATACACAGTTGGAAAAACAGTGTATTGTGATTATTCATTAATATGGTGGATTTATTTGTAAAACTGCAGAGAAAAAATAATAATACTTCGTGGATCGAGAGTGATTAATGATTTCATCGTCTGGGTAAATTGAATCAATGGCAACCTTTTTATCTGACATACTGTCTTTTCCTTGTCTTCCGATTATCAGGTTACTTGGATATTTCAGATGTGAAAGGAAAAAGGATTCGGACTGGTGAGAATCAAATATAGAGGGGGTGGAAGAATCTTTTCCAGGATGACTAAGGATCAGTAATTTTATTCAGTGGGAATTCACAATAAACCCTTATCTGGTTTTGGATTTGGTTCTTCATTTTTCAGGATTTAAAGATCTATTTTCTTGGGAATTCATGATTTTCCACAGGATTCTTGGATCATTCCCAGTGACCCTTTAATGATAGTCAACATTTTGCTTTTTCCCGATTCAAGCCATTTAACCAAGCCAAATGTGGATAGATGGTTAGGGTCTAAGGGAAATAATTTACTTGTTATCAGAATTTGGCATCAGAAAAGAAAGTTAAGAAAGTTATTCTGAACACAATACATGTTCCTGTGCATTACAATATTATTTAGAGCATCCATACAAAATATAACATCAATTGATAAAACCTTTAAACTTTAATCAGTGATGATTTTCCTGCACTTTTTAGCAGATTTCCACTATTGATAGTCCAGATTTTCCTGCACTTTTTAGCAGATTTCCACTATTGGTAGTCCAGATTTTCGTGCACCTTTTAGCAGATTTCCGCTATTGATAGTCCAGATTTTCCTGCTCTTTTTAGCAGATTTCCACAATTGATAGTCCAGATTTTCCTGCACTTTTTAGCAGATTTCCACTATTGATAGTCCAGATTTTCCTGCTCTAATTTTAGCAGATTTCCACTATTGATAGTCCAGATTTTCCTGCACTTTTTAGCAGATTTCCACTATTGATAGTCCAGATTTGTCAGTCGGGATTGTTTTATTTCTTAACAGTATTTAGCTTCTGGTTGACTGTTCCATTTTCACGGTGATTTGAGTGCTTACATTCCAGAATTTTTGCCGGAATGAATTACGTAAAATCTACAAATGTTAATTGGTCTCCAGGTTATAACTTGAGTTTGCTTTCAAGTCAAGACTTTATAGTGTCTCTATCCATTAAATACAATTATTTTAGTTGGGGTTCCAAAATTTTGTGGTTTCTAGATGATTTTTTTTTTCAAGTAAAGTTTTGATATTTGAGGGCAATTACTATACATACAAAAAGAATTCCATGTTCACCATGATTGGTTTGCATTCCAGAGTTAATGCCCTTTAATTATGCAAAATCTGCAAATGTTATGGTTGGCAGATGATAATTTGAATCTTCTTTGAAGTCAAGCTTCAATATTTTGGGACAATATTACTATTCATAAAATACCGGTCAAAGCCCATCTTCACCGTAATCAGTTTTGCCATTTCAGAGTTATTGCCCTTTAATTATGCAAAATCTGCAAATTTTATGGTTTCCAGATGAAAACTTGAGTTTGTTTTGAAGTTAAATGTTAGTATTTTAGGAAAGTGTTACTGCTACTAAAGTACAGTTTGATGCTCAACTGTTATTGCATTTGAAATCTCAGTATGCCCTGCAAATTGTACACTCTGTGTTATGTCTACTGAATATCTAGATAATTACTAGTAAGTAAATAGTCAATATATATGTTTGTCATACTTTAATATCAGTTTAGAACTTTGACACTGTATATCTATATAATAATGTTACTATATACCCATATCTATCGTTGTCTATTTAATTTCAGTGATGGTGGATTCCTCTCACATAATGCAGCCAAAGATACATATCCACAGCCAATCCCCACAAAGAAAGTTATCTTCCCTGCTTCAAATGGATCAGCGCCGAAAGACGTGTCCAACCACACAGAAAATGATCTGCCTGCGTACAATGATTATGTGGTAAGAAAATATTAAGTTTATACAGTTTCTTTATGTCTGATTGTGACGGGACGTATTATTTTATACCACTGTTTGTCTAAGTCAATGTGTTGCCCACATGAAATTTATTTGATAGAGAGCATTGTGGTATCGTTGGTAGAACTTATGCTAAATTGGGTAAAAGGGGACAAAAACTTGTCTTTACAAAGAACCTGGAACTTTTATTATACCCCCTACAAACAAAATTTGGAAGATATATAGGAATCACACTGTCCGTCCATCCATCCATCAGTCCCGCCCATGTAGCTTACCGGTATCAGTGCATGTCCTCCTAAATTATGATGAATGTACATGAAATAATATTATTGCTGCCTGAAATGTAAAATTGGATTTTGATTAAAATGTTACACAATTATAGTATACCATGATGATGTGCATGAAGTAATATGGTTGCTGCCTGAAATCTTTTAGGGAAGATAATTTTTCTTTTAATATTTTCTGGAAAAAAGGGGAGGATTCTAGATAGAGCATGTCCTCTGACCCAGCTGCTAATGGATTTTGATGAAAAGTTACACACTTGTAGTATACAACCTGAAGATGTGCATTAAGTTTTATGGTTGCTGATCAAAATTTGGAAGGTGAGATAATTCGTCTTCAAATATGTTTTTGGAAATAAGGGGAGATACCTTGTTAGCACATGTCCTCTATGATATTTATGAAATGATACACTGTTGTAGTGTACCCACTGAAGATGTGCATGAAGTAATATTTTTGCTTTCAAAGTTTTGAAGGGCTGATAATTCAGCTTAGAATATTTTCATTTGACCAAAAATTTCTTCTCAACATTATTATTTTCAAAATTTATTTTATCAGTATTCAGAAAACATAATAGCATTCAAGTTACTATTGAACTTTTAAAGTTAGAATGTCAAAAACACAGGGGCATATTTTTATTCCTAGCCTTATTTTTGCAAGTAACCAATCAGTACAAAATTAATTTTAGAAGGGTATTCAGTGCATAAAATCTTGAAGAGATGGTTATTTTACAGAAAACTGCAGTTTGAAAATCTGAATTTCCACTAGAGTTATTCCCCTTTTTCTGTGGACCTGGGTGAGATTATGTAATTAGGATATGGATAATTGAGGAATGTAACTAAGTTCATTTGATTTTAGGAACTTTTTCCATCCAGTCAAACTTGACCATTAAACAAAGTATTTCATAATTAATACTTCTAACATACTTCATTGATAATTCTATTAAGATATTATTTTCCTGGGTTAACGGACAAATCGATGGATTATTAGACAGGAATGCCCTTTTTATTACCGATCAGCAGTGTATTTGACTATAAACTTCTAAAACAGGAATGGATTTTTATTTTTTAAAATTGGGATTGATTATTTATGTCGCTGAGGNAAAATTTGCAGGGGCCAAAAAGGGAAAAATTGGGTGTATTCACATAATTGGCTGTAGAATTTTTATTATTCATCAGATTTTGATGGGGTTTCTTTCAGTGTCTTCCTGAGGAAATTTCCAAACAGAGGTATGCCAACGTATTTCATGTGGCATTGTACCGTTCACGAGATAAATGGGCCCAGAAGGGGCCAATTTCAAAAATTTTATTTTTTTATTTTTAGTCCGATTTTGATGCAGTTTTTTGCAGTGGAGTCCTTTTGAAAAATTAACATAGCTCTGCACCATTAGATTTTTGATAACTTGTTCCTCTTCCAAGCTATGAGGGGCCCAATGGGGCAAAAATTGCAAACATGCGGATTACCTAAAATTTTTATTTTTCATCCAATTTCAATGGGGTTTTTTTCTTTAGATTCCTCTCATTGTAGGCTTTCAGGTGGGTGTCAACAGATTTGGCATAGCTCTTACCGTTTCTGGGCTAAAAGGGGTCAAAGGGGCCAAAATTGCAATTTTTAGAAATATGTAAAATCTTTATTTTACATTAGGCCATACAAAATTAATTAATTGGTTCTCAGGCCATTTTTTCATTAAAACTGATGAGGGAGGGAGGTGATTTTTTTTATCTTTTTATTTGCTAAAAAATAGATGAGGCAGTTTTTTACATTGTAAAAACCACCAAAAATGTGGTGAGGGAGGTGATTTTTTATTTTTATTTTATTGAAATGGCACAAATAGGGTCAATGAGGGGCTTTTTTCAAGCCTCCAACTAGATGAGGGAGGGCCTGTGAACCAATAATTTTTTTTTTCATGGCCTTAGATTTTGATGGGATTTTTTTCTTTGGATTCCTCTCAATGTAAGCTTTCAGCAGTATGCCAACAGATTTGATGTAGCTCTTACCGTTTCTGAGCTATAAGGGGTAAAACGGGTCAAAAATGCAATTATTAGAAATATGTGAAGTCTTTATTTTTCATTAGATTTTGATGGGATTTTTATCTTTGGATTGTTCTCATTTTAAGCTTTCAGTGATATGGCAGTATATTTTGCATTGCTCTTTGGTTTCCAAGCTATAATGGGTCAAAGGGGCCAAATTGCAGTACTTCAAAATATGCGAAATCTTTATTTTTCATTGGATTTCAACCTGAGTTTTTCTTTTGATGGTAGTCAACAGAATTTCTTAGCTCTTGCAATATAGTAGTAATAAGGGATTATAAAAAGGGCTAATTTTTATTTTCACTAGTTTGTGTCCAGTTAATTTATGTGTCAAGGTCTTTATTGTGTCCAGCAAATTACTGTGTCCACATTAATTTTAGTTTACACTTGTTTAAATTTCAGTGGTCAACATGCTGCGGTCGTATCATGCTGCGCTCGGCGTAGCCCTTTATTGTAAGAGTCCAGATCTCAGATACTACAACTCAGAGAGGAATAATATTATGACTGTAGATGTGTCTTGTGTAGTCATTAAGCTTCAGATAAGGTCACCACGACCTACATTTCATGCATGAGTGACTAAGTTAATGTTTTGTAAGAGTCAGATCTCAGATAATTCAACTCTTGATGATTAATGTTATGTCTAGAAATGTCTTGTGTATTCATGAGCCTCTAGATAAGGTCACTCTGACCTACATTTCATGCATGAATGAATTTGGTCATAGTTTATATAAGAGTCTAGATCTCAAGAGTCTAGATCTCAAATGCCACATCTCCTGGAGAAATAGTATTTTGTCTGTAGATGCATCTTGTATAGTCAAAGGACTGCAGATGAAAATTAGTTTACATTGACCTACATTTTACACACAAGTAATTCTGGTTAAAATTTTTATAACAGTTCAGATCTTGAATACTTAACTTTGTAGAGGGCTAACAATTGTAGAAAAACAAACAAGAGGGTAAGGGGAGATGGGATTAGCTGTCGTTTCCGACTGCTACCTTCTTTTGTTTTAAAATACAGGTCAAACATATTATTTGTAGGAGTTAAAGCCCTTTGGACATTAAAATTTTATGAAAAAAAAGTTTTCTTAACCTTATTTAATGTTGTTTGAAAAATTGATGTGATATTTGGCACCTGAGTTTACCTTTATGACTGACAGTTTGCATATAAATTGAACAAAGGTTCTTCTTTAATTTAAATAATGTCATCTTGTGCAGTCAATCTGCAATCACCTTGAACAGTCTCTTTGGAGATGTAGGGGTAGGGTATGTGGGCTTAATTCACCTTTGTTTTGCATTATATTTTTTTTTATTTATTTATTCAAAATTGCAGACAAAGAACCTATTTGGGTTATGGCAATACAAACATATATCAAACAAAAACATAATGTTATAAAACAAATACAGTGAAGATATATCTAAGGGTCTCCTCTCCTCTGTTCTATTGACTGTCTAATGATTGTCACAAATCAATCCCCCCTAAAGTTATTAGTATTTTGACATCTTGTGACAAAACAACTTTTGATTTTTTTATAAAGAATATTCTTAATATTACCTGATTTCAGACCCCCCTTTCCTCAACAAAAAGTTTGTTTGAAAAGTAATTTGAAAAATAAAAATTAAGTGATCAACAGGATTTTAACCTCTGTGAAAAGTATTCACTGCTTACACAATTAAGTTACAGACCTGCAGCATATAATAGTAACACCTGTGTTTACCTGGACAGGTAAATTAATTAACCTGCTTTAGGGATATTTTTTCTACAATTTTTTATACTGCAAACATATTTTTGCAGTTTATATATTGCTTTTGTTGCTGAGTTATTAAGTACCCAGTATCGGAGATTAGAAAAAGGAATGTCGGATATTTTATACACCACCTGGAGACCAGTGATAAATTTGGATGTTAGAAAGAACTAAAGATAAGGACACGTGGTTACTCCAAACAGCGTACCTTTAGGGGTAAAATCACAGATACTTAAGCTTTGGATTATTTTTTGAAAGATTTGACCTCAGATGACCACAGACTGGCGGAGGGTTGCTAAACAAAGATCCTCTACTATGTGACCTTATGGAGATTCTTTATTGTAAAGAATGCCAACTGATGATTAGGGAAAGAACCTAATATTAAAAAAGTGACACTACGATTACATGTTCGTCATGGATCTATGGGTTTCTATACATCAAACTTTATACTTTTTTACTTTATATCTCGCCTGACCCAAAATTACATCATTCAAAAGATATCTTGAAATACGAGACTGTAAAAATACCTTTGGTTAGAGTGTCTTGATTCTGCTATCTAGGTTGAAAATAAAACAAATATTAGATGACGGATTTAAATTCTCGGTGAATCACTTGTGCAATACAATGATAAATGTTATACCATTTAATTCAAACTTGACAGGTAGCTTGTTTAATATTGTGAAGAGGTAGTGAATTTTTTTGGCATTTAAACAGTATGCAAATTATTCAGTGATATGGAAATGTGAACAGAATTTTAGATTCACCCATCCTGTGTACATGAGGGAAAGGTAAAAGAAGATATATATTCTGAAGGAGGATTATCTCATAATTACGTGGAATTTATGTCTAAAAATGTAATATGGTATGTAAGAATACGCAGGCCTCTCCTCAAATGTGTCGGAATATATCTTCTCATATGAATAAGGAGAAACGCACCTATCTTGATGAAGATGAGATGAAAAGTGTCGGATTCCGTCTCGGATCTAATTCCCATGATCCTTTATCGTCTGCCGCCAATGAAATGTCTTCTGCAACCTCTCAGACAAACAATGACATGGGGAAAATTGTTCGACATAAAGAAACTAAACCTTTAAGTGAAAAGGAACTTGTAAGGATTAGACGAAACAAAAGATTAGCGCATAGAAAAGATGTGTGTAAGTCTATGCCCGTTGTTTTGGAAAATGATTCGACTCAAACTTTAGAAGACAGAATAAAGGCCATTGTGTTAGATTCCTCGGCTGCACGGTCAAAAGATGATGGCGCTCTCCTTCATTCTTCTCCAAATTTAGATGAGGTGATAGAGGGACGCATATCTCGTGGATCAAATATTACCGATTCGGAGAAAATTTACCACAAATTATGTCGCAGAACCAAATCTCTAATATTTAAATCCAGTAATGTTCATGGGGACAGTAAAGGAGATGAAAAAATAGTGAAAAGTCCGACACACCTCACAAGGAAAAATAAAACGAGTGCCAAAAAAATAGACAAAGAAAACTCAACTGATCTCAAACAAAAGGTTTCACATATTTCCAGACATGTTCAAAGAACGGCTAAGTCATGTGACCAACCAAAGTCTAAGCCAAATACCAGAATAATTCAGAAAAATGATCTCAGTACCGCAAGTGCCAAAGAAGATAAAACATTCATAAAAAGTGAGGAATTAGTCCTTAGACAATGTCAGATTGGTACTTCTACTGTTTTTGGATTATTTCAAATAAAGTCTCAGACGGTAAGATATAAATAATACATCCAGAGGAGAGCTCCCACTTTTTCTGGAAAAAAAAGAAAATTTTTTATAGAGAATGCAGACAAAAATGACAAAAAGTATAAGAAAAATCACCTACATGTACAACCCCCTTTTTTCTGGACCCCCAATAGAACCTCTGTTTTTTTTGTTTTTTTGAATGTTGATTAGGGGGTAGCTGAATAGAAATTTACATGTTCATATAGTTTGATTTTTAAGTTTGCATTTAAAACCGTTAAAATCGAAAAATAAATTGTGTCATGAAGGCCAAAAGGTCAATGTGTTTGAAATTTTTGTCCTTGGCCACATGAGGTGGACAAGTTTGTGACTGTTTTGTTTCACCTGTGATTATTATGCAGGACATGTATACAATGTATATATTTGACCTTGACCAGTCCTTGACCTGAATTTTAAAGGATTTGTAATAAATTAATACTTTATTTGCACAAATAAACCCTAAAGGGTTAAAGCAAAAATATATACTAAACAATGACATACAAATTCACAAATTGTTTACAACATATAATAAGAAGATTAATTATATTTAATGAAGTAAAATTGGCCAACGTGGACCTAGTTTTCGCAGTTCTACAGACCACTTTATATAGTCAACAACACTGGACAATATACTTGTATCTGGATTCAAGATTTTTTTTAACTTTGATGGAGAATCAAGCTGGTTAAAATCAGTAACATGGTTATTTATGTTTTCAATGAATTAACTCTGTCTTATATTGTTGTTAATTTGACAATGAAAAAAGAAGTGTTCTTCGTTGTCAAGGACATTACAAGTTTTACATATTCTTTGATTTCGAGGTATTTTCTTCTATTTCAAGGTTATGATCACTGATTTGAAATTTTATGATCAGTTGACGACTATTAAAATTTTTCAATTGTTTTAGGTATTCCTCTAGCTTAAAAGTAGTTTTTTAAGGTGGTTGGCCACCTTATTGCAAAGATCGGGTTCCAAAGAATGCACTACAGCTTACTGCTTTTTATATGATATACGTCAAACTGCTATGTAAGCAATTCAAACAGCAAAATACCCACTAATAACGTAGTTTTTGGTGAAACAATTTCATAGA
Organism: Modiolus philippinarum; assembly: GCA_002080025.1. NCBI lineage: Eukaryota > Metazoa > Mollusca > Bivalvia > Mytilida > Modiolidae > Modiolus > Modiolus philippinarum. The sequence continues at coordinate 198,180 of MJUU01011785.1, forward strand.
TCTCGTTTATTGCCACATAACAACAAGGACTCTGTTGCAGCGTAATGAACATACAGTCTTCAGATAATTTGTGTTAATCGGCTGTGTGTATTAATTTCTATTGCAGCCGAATTTTGTTGATATTATCAGTTCCTTGAAAACAATCATCTAGGTGACAGTTGCTTTATGTAATGAATGATATTCTAATGTATATCTATTTTCTATATCGCTGTATAAGTATATTTATTGTCTTTCCATGCGAGGAACACACTGTTTTGTTTACAATTGTACACACATGCGCATAGTTTGGTTTTAATTGTTACTTGTCTTGTAAGTTCCTCCAATGTTGGAGCACTGCACATGGCATATATATGAAAAATATCTTATACACATGCGATTTCTCATTAAAAAACCTCCAACGTTGGGGCACTGCACATGGCATATATATATGAAAAATATCTTATACACACACGATTTCTCATTAAAATATTAAAACACACTAAAACATAGCACCCACACGAACAATGGCTATATTTACATTTATAAAGCATAATATATTCGGAACTTTTCTTTAAAGAGCTGGAAAATTTTAACTTTAAGCAGTCATGTAGGATAAATGCCGATGAATTCCCAAAGTTCTAATATTGAGGTTTACTTTCACTTCCTTGATCATTCAAGGAGAATGTAGTGTAACTAAAAACGCCGCCGTTATGAGTTGAATGGTGGTTATTTATAAGAAGAATATCGTAGAAAGTACATGTATATCAGACAGTGACTGGAGTTTTGGATATATTTTGAAGTGGATGGTGTAACCGCTGGTGCTGAGCCTGATGCCAACTGATGCTTTAATTTTTAAGGCATCCTTCTTTTCATGACTAGTTAGCGCTTTCATCATAGTTACTTAAAATTCTGTTTCTGGGAAAATAAAGAAATACAATTGTGCATAGTATATGCTCTGACCAAAGGAGTTTGGACGGAGATAAAAGTACCGTGCTGTTTTTGTCACACTAAGGTGGCGACGATTTGATTTTCGGGGAGCAGGGGCTTGGGTGATTTTGTAAATAAATAATTTAATCTTGGTGCCAGTGAAAATAAATATTTTTTCCTCCTTGTCATTAAAATAAACAATTCAAGTTTGAAGAATAAATTTGGGTTGCAATTGCAAGTAAATGATTGGATGTGACATTTGGTGAAAATATATATTAATTTAATTTTGTTTTAGATTTTCATGAAAAGAAATAATTTTTTCTAGGCAATTCGCCCAGACCCTGGAAATCAAATGTTTACCCCCCCCCCCCCCAATAAAACTTGAGATTATCAGCATTAAACTTCTGACAATTAATTCATAATCCACAATGTGATTTTCACTTATTTTTTACATCAAATATTACTTGAGCAGTAAAGTTTTCCTTTCTAATTGTTCCCAAGTATTGATACTTTAAGTTTTGCCCTGAATTTGAGATCACAATCTCCATGATCGAGGTCAGCTACACATGATATATTCATTGCTGACAAAGCCAACCACCTTTCAGTGCAGACTGCACTTTGATTTACGTATCTTTGACCCTGACAGGTCCCTGACCTGAATTTGAAAGTGATTACATATATTTGACCTTAACCTGCAGTCCTTCACCTGAATTTGAATGGGTTTACATATCTTTGACCTTGACTCAGGTCCTTGAGCTGAATTTGAAAGGGATCACATATATTCGAGTCTGAATTTGAAAGTAAATATATATATTAAACCTTATCAAGTCCTTGGCCTGAATTTGATAGGGATTTATGGTAGATCGAGCTCAATAGAAATTTTAAACAGAATTTTTAGGCAAGTTTTTTTTAATGAAGTTGAATGGGGCTATTGTTGGTGTTGCGGATGGACCTTAAACATTAGCTTCCAAATATCTCAAATAGTTAGCATCAAATTGAAATGAAACTTGAATATATTTTGGATGTCAGGATGGGAAGAACCCTATTGATTTTGGAGTTGTAGGTCAAAGGTCAAGGTCATTGTGACTGAAGATAAATTGAAATTTCAGAAAAATTTGGTTTCCAGACAATTACCCATAAAATTTACATCCACCTGAAAGGAAATTGGCTATATTGTTTGGTACCAGGAGGAGGAAAAGCCTATCTACGTTGGCATTAGGCAAATCTAGGTCAAAGTTCAAGGTCACTGTGACAAAAAAAATTCAGAAAAATTTGGTTTTCAGACAATAACGCAAAAGTGTACATCTGATTGACATATTTGGATATTTTGTTGGGTCCTATCGGGGGAGGAATTCTATTGATTTTGGAAAATGTTTAATGTAGGTTAAAGGTCAAGGTCACAGGGAATGAAAATTGATTGAAAATGTCAGTCCTGACATTAACTCAATAACTTTATATCCAATTGAAATGAAACTTGTATAAAGTGTTGGGTACAAGAACTGACAGAGACCTTTTGATATTGGAAAATGTAGGTCAGGGGTCATGTCACAATGACCAATAATAAATTGAAAATTTCAGAAACATTGCATTGCATTACTTGACAGTAACTTTAAAAGTTAACGTCAAATTTACATAAATTTGGATATTGTTGGGTCCCACCTTTGGAGAAAGTATTGATTTTGGAGAAAGTAGGTCAAGTTAAAGGTCATAGAAATAGATTGAAATTTGCAAAAGAAGTTTTCTTCTTGAAGATGGCTCAGCATTTGATTCAAGAATCTTTTTTTTTTTGCATGTTCTTTGATGCCAGATATATTAACTGAAATTTCATTCAGTTCAAAGTAGAGGTCACAATGATTTTCATTTTGAAATTTGAAGACATTTGACGCTAACTAAGATACAGTTGAACTTCAAAGGCTTAAACACTCAATGGACCATTGAAAACAGTTCTGGTCAAAGGCTCGTTAAAGGGGGTGTTCCAGATGGTCCAGCTATATTCTCGATGTTCGAACTTTAGCAGAATGTGTTTGAGACATGCATGGTGGTCGAGTTAATCGAAGTTTAACTGTAATTAAAGTGTTACTTCATAGCAATACAGAATACTGGAGATTTGAAAGTCAGACATATCTTTGTAGGAGTTATTCCCCTTTGTAACTTTGTAACTTCAAAATGGACAAAGTCATGAAATAAATTGTCAAATTTAATTCTCATCACATTTGTCACTGATTATCCTAGTGAAATTTTGTATGTGCTTAAGAAATAAAGATGTATATATTTTGACATTGAGATGATATTGAAGAGATGTTGTTGGGTATCAAATGATTGGTGGTATTTTTTGTATCGAAACCTTCTAAAGGAAGATGAAAGTGCTCTATAATAATGGCTTTTATAAATCAATATGTGAGAATCTGTTCTGTGCAGTCAGAACCATACAGTAGTGATAATTTATGTACAAATGTTGTACACTTGAAATACCTTGAATTTCTCAGTGATTTAAATTTTAATAGATATTTTATAGTTATATCAATGCATTGAAAACCTATGTAAACAGTTAAATGAAAAAAGTGAGTTTACTTTCCTGTCAGGTAAAAAATATGTCCTTCCATATAATGGAGAAAGAATGTGACATGTTGTTTACATTTACATAAGTATTTTAAATTATATTGATATCTGAAACTTTGGTACCTTATCTGGGGAAGGCTTTGTATAGGGCTGCTCAAGTTAAAGATAGCAGGTTTGAGGGGGGCACTTTTATTTATTACATAAGGGTGGTTATCTAAAACTAATACGGATGGGTCTGTTACTAAAAAGATGCCTTCCTCAGGTACATTGTATGTTTTAATTAAACAGCCCATAGTACATTTTAGAATATTTAATTGAATCAAGTGTCTATTGATATGTTGAGTAATAGACCAAATTTCATATTTACGGGAAGACTGCTATTTTAGCATGTTTTTCAAAGGGATGTTACTCACTAACAACTGACAACCTAGTTTTCGGTCTCATTAGGGAAAGGAAAGCAAGTAAGCATTCTTCCTACCAACTGATATGATTTTCACTTTGGTAAGTACCCAAATAACTTGGAAAAATTATCTTAAGACATTCAGGATATTACCCCACTCCAATGACAGATATCTTCGTATTAGAATTTTACTGCTGTCCCTTGTTACAATTGAACCGTAAACCTGACTGTCCGATCAGTAGGTTACTTTCCTTTGTCGAAAACGTTATAACAATGAATCAAGTCTGGGATAAGAAATAAATAGGTCATTGTAAGGGGGAATGTAACAAATTAAATTGGGAAAAAAGATTAGATAAGATGAGTAAATTATTTGATTCTTGGAAAAAGAGACACTTAACTATAATAGGAAAAATTTTAATAATCAAAGCTCTAATTGTGCCGATGTTTACCTTTTTAGGAAATGTTTCAATAGTGCCAGAATTATACTTGAAAGAAATAGAGAGCCAAAATATTTTGGTGCTTTAAGCACAAACTGGTTAATTTTTAATACTAACAATAATGTGATTCATGAATACTTCAAAGATATCCAAGATTTTTATAAGGGATAATTAAGTGTTGGAACTTGGTAAATGGGGGTACATCAATATGTCCGGTAACATTTCGGGAAATTAGAAAACAGATTTTATGGAATAATAAATTTATTAGATTCAGCAATAAAAGTTTAATTTTTGAAAATTGGATAAGAACTGATATTATCTATGTAAATGATATTATTGATGATAATGGATACATATCACAAAGGGTTATTTTAGAGAAATTAGAAAACAAAGTTAATTGGATTTCAGAAATATCTACTATTAAGAAAGCTATACCGAAAGAATGGATTAGTATTTTACAGACAGAAAATTCAGTGAAAACTAAATTAAATATAAACCAAGATAAGATTTCATTAAAAAATACAAACAAAGATATCTCAGTGATATCTAATAAGGACTTATATAAAAATTTTGATAGATAAAAAATTTGAAAAGCCGATAGGATTAGGAAAATGGGTTCGTATATTAAATATTTCCGATTTTTTGTTTAAAGATAATTTGTATGTGTTTATTTTTAGATATTTGCAAGAAAATAAGTTAAAAATGTTCAGATGGAAATTAATACAATATATTATTCCAACAAAAAAACTTCTATTACAATGGAAAATATCAAATAATGCTTCCTGTAACTATTGTGGAAATGAAGAAGATTACATGCATTATTTTATATTATGTCCTTATGTAGTAAATTTTTGGACAAAAATAAAAGATATCTTCGTGATGAGTAAAATATCTTTCAAGATAGAGTTAAAACATCTTATTTTCGGATACAAGATTTGGGATAAAGAATATTTTTGGTTCAACTATGTCTTAACGATTATCAGTGTCTCTTTATATAAATCTTATTATATTTCTGAACAACGTACAAAATACATTGATCTATTCAAAATATTTATTCAAGAATTTAATTTACGTGTAGGATTTGGGAGTTGTAATAAAAAATTAGCTTTGATAAAACAAAATATTAATAATATGTGATTTGAATGTTTATATTTTAATTATATGATATATGAATGTAAAATTTTACAGCTAACTACAACCCTGGGTAGTTAGTGGAGTGTAACAGGGAACATTAAGAGTAGCTTGGGCTCTTAATGATAATTGTAACAAGCATATTATTGGAATAAATATATCATTTGTTGTTAAAAAGAAAAGAAAGAAATAAATATGAAAATGGTCTATTAAGTTATGATGACAGATAAAGAATTTCTTGAAATAGTTTTTTAAACCTTATCCCCCATTTTGGTTGATTTTAAATAGTTTCTGATGGTTCATAGGATAAATGCCTTGTAGAGACATATGAGGATTAGGCCCTGAATGCAGGATTATCAATTCTGAAATAATCCTGCCTTCAGGAATAAAATCGTGAAAAATCCTTCTTTCAGGTTCATACTACATCTCTTAGGAAGATCCTGCCATAAATCCTGAATTCATCATAAAATCTGAACTCATTGCTCCGGGATTTTCAGATTTGTTGAATCTCCCTGCCCTGTTATAATCCTCCAATACCATCCTACTCCAAGGACCAGGATATCCATTGTCCTGTGATATTTTTTCAGGATATCCTGGGATAATTCTGTTATTATCCAGGGATATCCTGACCCATTTTCACAGATTTATTTACTTAACAATAAGGTAAGTATAGTCTTTATGTGGTTGTAGGAATATGGTAGAAACAGTTATTTATATTTTACAATTATGTTTTTAGCACAACAGCAATGGTTACCCTGAAGGACATGGTCTGGTTACCATCCGGATGATCCCTGATGAGCAAGGGAGGTTTGGATTCAATGTCAAGGTAATTTTAATACTCCTACTCTAGGTTGAGCAAGTTAAGGATTTTATGCATTTTCTGTCAGATTTTCGGAATTCTCTGGTTTTATGCATTTAAAAGCTTAATAACTTTTTGCTGGTGACCCCCTAATTTTTTTCCTCATTTTTATTTAACACATCATTTTGATCATTCTGACAAAATTTTATTTCATTGGTGTTATTTTGTCACATTCATTTTTGGATAAATATTTCTCATGTTAAACCTATGAAAAATGAAGAGGAGTTCAGTTTCCCGCCATTTTTTGAAACACTTGTATCTAAAAAATTTCATCAGTAACCTATCAATTTTTCTGGCTTAAATTACCTCTTTTTCAATTTTCTAACAAAAAATCACATTTAATTTAAATCCTTGTTATTTTAAAATTGAGCAGCAAACATCCTTAAAATTTTCACAGAAAATAATCTAGATGTTCACTTAAGATGAAGAGCTCAAAGTTTAAAAAAAAAAAAAAAAATATCAATGAAATGATATAGAGTAAATGCACACGAGACAAAGTCTCTACAAATACATGGTAAAACCAAGCAAAGGAACAGCCCTTTTATTGTTGTTCTGCATCTTAAGGTCACCAGGAGGCCTGCAACAATGAGCTTTATTCAAAACATTTTGAGATTACAAAAAATATAAAATGCCAAAATTTTGAAGTAGGATAGTTCATCCACATGAGAAATTCTCTGATGAACAGGTACACCATAAGTGAAATGTTTAGAGAGCAATGTCTGGTTGCTGCACAGCTGCACAGTCTTTTTTCTTTTCATTGATTTTTAGATCTGTTTGAAAAATTGAAAACATAACAACACCCCTATCCACCTAGTTTGACAATGGCTGTTCTCTTAATAAAAAATAATACAAATAGTCTGTTATTGATAATGGGACATGAATCCTCAAAACTTCTATTTTAAATTTAAAAAAAGTACATTGCACAGAAAATCAATATGAATGAAGGATTTGTTTGTGAAACTGAAACACATTGAGGAAACATAGCTATTTACTGATGTCCTTACCATGTGTTTGATAACATCTGCTTGACAACCAAGGACTATAACATACCACTCAGTGAGAAATGTGGTTAATACTAAACAGAAAGGGAACTTGGATTAGATAGGCCTTGGGACAGATGATTTGTGAATTTTTATGTCCCTCCTACCAAAGAGGGCATATATATATATATATGTATGTGTTCGGGTCTGTCTGTCCGTTCCTCAGAAGTCAGTTTAACCACAGACTTAAGTTTCTTTCCTGTATCATTAAACTTAAGGAGGTTCGCTCCTCAAGTTTTGGATTTTTATACCCCCGCCACATAGTAGTGGGGGTATACTGGTTTACCTCCGTTCGTCCGTCCGTAACAGCACTTTTCTCAGCAATTACTTTACAGAATTAATTCATATTTTGTCAAAAGCTTCCTCATGATGGTCCAATGTGTATATGTATATTTTAAGGTTACCGCATAAGTACTTCCTGTTTGCCGAGACTTCATTGTTTTTAGCTCGCCTGGACAAATGTACGGAGAGCTATTGTCATACCCCCGGTGTCGGCGTCGGCGTCGTCAGCAAAACTTTAACCTTGCTTCTGGAATGGAGACCTTAAGAGATGGAATGTTGATATTTAGTATGTGGCTTCCTTGTAATGAGTGCTTTCTTGTGGTACCATATTTGTAGACATTTTGACCTTGACCTTGCCCTTAGGGCAAGCTTTAAAAAACTTTAACCTTGCCTCTAGAAGGCAGGCTTTTAGTGGTAGGGTGTTCATATTTTGTATGTGACTTCCTTATCATGAGAACTTTCTAGTGGTACCATATTTCTAGACATTTTGACCTTGACCTTTACCTGAGGGCAATTTTTGAAAAACTTTAACCTTGCCTCTAGAAGGTAGGCTTTAAGTGGTAGGGTGTTCATATTTGATATGTGACTTCTTTATGATGAGAGCTTTCTGGTGGTACCATATTTGTAGACATTTTGACCTTGACCTTGCCTTTAGGGCAATTTTTGAAAAACTTTAACCTTGCCTCTAGAAGGTAGGCTTTAAGTGGTAGGGTGTTCATATTTGGTATGTGATGTTCTTTTGTTGAGAGCTTTCTAATGGTACCATATTTGTAGACATTTTGACCTTGACCTTGCCCTGAGGACAATTTTTTAAAAACTTTAATTTAACTTCTAGAATTAAGTTGTTTAGTGATAGGGTGTTTATATTTCATATGTGACTTTCTTGTGAAGAAAGCTTTCTTTACTTTTGAATTTATTGTGCATTGAGGTTACTGGAATCCCCAGCGAGCTATGTTGTCTTCTGACAAATCTTGTTTTATTGTTGTATAGCATATGGAATTTTTCATCACAATTTTTTCTGAAACTGTAAGAGAGATTCAATTGTTGTTATGCATGGATCTTCCTTATGGTCCAGTCTATCGTGTATTCCAATTTTAAAGCTATGTCATAAGCACTTCCTGTTTGCCGAGACGTCATTATTTTTCATTATGTACAATATATGGAATTTTTCGTCAAATTTTTTCTGAAACTGTAAGTTGGATTCAATTGTTCTTTTGCGCAGAGCTTCCTTATGGTCCAATCTATCGTGTATTCCGATTTTAAAGTTAAGTCATAAGCATTTCCTGTTTGCCGAGACGTCATTGTTTTTCATTGTTGTACAATATATGGAATTTTTCGTCACAATTTTTTCTGAAACTGTAAGTAGGATTCAATTGTTGTTTCGCACAAAGATTCTTTATGGTCAAATCTATTGTGTAGTCTGATTTCAAGGTAATGCCATTAGCACTTCCTGTTTGCCGAGATGTCATTGTTTTTCAATATGTACAATATATGGAATTTTTCGTCACAAATTTTTCTGAAACTGTAAGTGGGATTCAATTGTTGTTTTGCTCAGAGCTTCCTTATGGTCCAGTCTATCGTGTATTCCGATTTCATGGTAATGCCATAAGCATTTTCTGTTTGCCAAGACATCATTATTTTCATTATGTACAATATATGAATTTTTTGTCACCATTCTTTCTGAAACTGTAAGAAGGGTTCAATTGTTGTTTTGTACAGAGCTTCCTTATAGTCCAATCTATCGTGTATTCTGATTACAAGGTTAAGTCACATAAGCACTTCCTGTTTGCCGAGACATCATTGTTTTTCATTGTTGTACAATATATGGAATTTTTTGTCACAATTTTTTCTGAAACTGTAAGTTGAATTCAATTGTTGTTTTGTACATAGCTTCCTAATGGTCCAATCTATAGTGTCTTTTGATTTCAAGGTAATTCCGTAAACACTTCCTGTTTGCCAAGACGTCATTGTTTTTCATTGTTGTGCATTATATGAAATTTTTTGTCACAATTTTTTCTGAAACTGTATGTAGGATTCAATTGTTGTTTTGCACAGAACAACATTGTTGTACAATATATGAAATTTTTGTCACAGTTTCTTTTGAAAATGTAAAGCAGATTCAATTGTTGTGTTGACAGTTATCATTGAACATGTTGATTACTAGGATTATATCATTGCGTTTATACTTGTATTGTGTCCACACTTGTACTTTTGTGTCCCTATACAATTAAATTTAAACATGCCACATTGATTCAGGGCTCAATGAGCGGGGGTATAGCAGGCTGCCATTCGGCGCCAGCTCTTGTTTGTCAGATTTTCGAAATCCTCGGGATTTATCCATTTAAAAGCATTATAATTTTTTGCCCATCGACCCCCCCCCCCCCTAATTTTTTCCATAATTTCATTTTAAACATGTTTGTGAGCATTCTTTAAAAATTTCATTGAATTCTATTTATTTTGTCACATTCATTTATGGTGAAACCTTGCTAATGTTTAATTATCCTATGAAAAATCACAGGAGTTCAGTTTCCCGCCAAATTTTCAATCATTTAAATCTCAAAAAGAGATCATCAACCTATCAATTTTTTTCACTGAAATTACTTCTTTCTTAATTATCTATCAAAATATCATGTTAATTTGAAATCCTATTTATTTTAGAATTGAGTAGCGAACATCTTTAAATAAATACTGGTCTTGTATGAGTTTTTTTGATGGGCAACGGATGACAACAGTTGAAAGAATACTTTGCCAGTCAATTTTATGTTTGTTGGCAACCTGGCATCCATGAACAATGGAGATGATAAATGGATGTCTGGACATCTAGCAATGAATTCCTCTCAAACCAGTGCTAGGGCCGTCTTGAACTTACTATGATGTATGAGCAAAGCTCATTGTTGAAGGCCTCATGGTGACTTGAGGACAAAAATAGAAGCATTGTTCCTTTGCTTGGTTTTTAACCATGTTTTTAGCACGGGGGGGTCACTTCCTATATAGAGGTATATACAGACGTGCCGCTGGAATGGCCCTGTTTTTTGCAGTTGTCAACTATATGAATGGGTAGTAATTTTTGACATCATATATATAAATGGGTCATAAATTAACCCCAAATGGCCAGAATCTCTACTGGTTGCTGTAATTAATCAAGTTTTATCATTATTTGGTGTTTGAGAACATTCCTTTTTTTTTATATAAATGGTTTTTCTGGCTCAAATTACACATATTTACTATACAATTGGGTTGCTTTTTTTTGAAATTTACTATATGAATGGGTCAATATTTTGTTTGGGGAAC
>MJUU01011785.1:213558-223908 GCA_002080025.1 Modiolus philippinarum
GGTGGTGCAGACCAGGGCATGCCAATCATTGTATCTCGTGTAGCACCAAACACTCCTGCTGATTTAGATATTCCTTATCTTTACAGGGTGGTGCAGACCAGGGCATGCCAATCATTGTATCTCGTGTAGCACCAAACACTCCTGCTGATTTAGCTATTCCTCGTTTAAATGAAGGAGATCAAGTTTTATATATAAATGGTAGAGATGTATCACAACATACACATGAACAGGTAGGTTTCCTGACCCGCAGACAAAACATTTCAGGTTTAATTATTGCAAAATTGGATGGTGTAAATAAAACGAAAAGAAATTTTTCAAATGGTAAGCTTATGACAAAATTCAAATCTCAGATATGTAAAAATAGAACTGCATTGCTCAGCAAAATTTTTTACTAAAAGAAATTAAAACACCTTAAATGCACAAAATTATTACTGTTACCTAACTAATTTTTGCACACAATTTATTTTTGGGATCTTCTCAGTTGTGAAAATATCGTGATATTCTTATCTAATGTATCAACTGAAACTGAGATCTGCAAAATTAGGCACAGCAAAGTTCACCAAACTTGAAAGATGAGGAAATGAGTTGGATTACAATAATAATTAGTTCATTGAAAAAACAGCTGCATTAATTATTGTTGAAAGCATACCGATTGTTTTCCATACATAAAGGCTTAAGGTCGGTGTAACCAATCAAAATTCCTAGATTCTCATCCCCGCTGAACCCGACTTTCAGCCCCTTCCCCATTTTTTTTTTTTTTTTTACGAAAGGATATGGAGTAAATATACTCTAAAAGTACTATTTCCTGTCTGTTCCAACATTGTGAAACTATTTATGTGCCAATTTGCATTTCCTGTTCACAAAACTTGAATGGACATACTTGTTTTCATTATTTCATAATAGTTTCTTGCCAATTCTGGCAAGAGAGATAATTTGCATGTACTGCTAGTGATGTATAAACCTAAGACTTGTAAAATGATTTTGTAAGATTAAATATTGATTATGAGATCGATGCCTGACTTCAAAATATAAAGAGTGGCATCAGCACCGTCAAAAAAAAAAAATTAAAAATAAAGTATAAAATGCCCCGCCTGGCAGTGCCTGTCCCAAATTTTTGGAAATTGGATGAGAACCTAGGAATATTTTTATGATGGCCTAAACACACCTAAATGATCACAGTCACAGTAAACCCACGGATTGAGTGTAGACATAAAGAAAATCTTATTTCTTGTCTCATGATGAATGAGAGCCAAATAAAGTTGTTTGTTAATTTTTTTTATTGTTTTTCAGGTGGTTATGTTTATACGTGCCTCCAGAGAAACCCATTCTGGGGAATTAGTGCTAATAGTTCGTCCTAATGGTAAGTAAAAACTTCCAGAATCTCTGGCCCTGTCAGTCATCTACTTCCTGTACAGTGTCGTATGCCTTCACTATTTATGAAAATCAATTGATATAAAATGTTAATTAATAATTCTGAGTGAGTAATTTGACTTGTACCAGACTGAAGAATTTTAAATTTGATATGTCAACAGTACTGTAATGATTACCCATAGTTCACTAGGAGTAACAAGTGTACTTGTTGACCTTTACAGGAAATGATTGTACTGAGTGACCTATAGAGATGAAATAGATATCTCTTATATGATTGATGAAGGGGTATTTATACCAAAAATCTGATATTTTATGCTGTCTGTCAGTAGTTTGATTGGTTTCAAGAAATCATAACTATCATGCAATTTTTGGGGCTCAGAATATGTGTGCCTTTTTGTCTTCACTGTCTGTCCATCCGTCTGTCCTTCAAAAATTTTTCCATTATAGATTTCTTGGCTTGTTTTTGTCGTATTATTATAGATATTTATTTTAAAGCTTGAAAAAGAGAATGTGTTTTGTGTAGGGATATTATGTTAAATGGTGAAAATTTCATTGAAATTAAAAATATGCTTTATATGAAATGTATATGGAAAAATCTTCCTGGGTCAACACTTTTGGCTAGGTACCATAGATAGAGATGGACTTGAAACATTTGGGATTTGTGGATGAAAAAATTCTCTTCTGTTTTTCAGGTGAAAAATAGCAATATTTGTAGCGGTTTATAGTATCCACAGTGAAAATATTTAATAGCCCACCTGGTGAAATAATTTCCAGTTGGAAAGTATTTACTGCTCACCTGGTGAAATAATCTCCAGTTGGAAAGGATTAACTGCTCATCTGGTGAAATAATTTTCAGACGGAATAAATCTTAAAGATATGTCAATAACATTTGTTCCTTTTGGAACTTAAAATATTTCACAGGATACTATTTTGGCTTACATATTTTTACCATTAGATTTGCTGTTAAATAAAGAGTTAATACTAAATTAGTTTAATGGGGGAAAAAACAAATAAATAAACCCAAAAAAAAAAACGCAACAAATCTTAAAAATATTATCTTGTTTTATGAGTATGATTTAGAAAACTATATAAGCAGTTAAAAAACAAATCTTAAAAATATTAACTTGTTTTATGAGTATGATTTGGAAAACTAAGTTAAGCAGTTAAAAAACATATAATAAAGGTATTAGCCTTTAAGGGGTGCCAAAATCGGCTCATGACAGAGAAAGTTTCTACATTTTCTGAAATAAAGATATTTAAAATTTTCCAGAAGTCATTTTTCATGACTGGACAAATGGATAGATACCCTAGGGTCTTTCAGGGCAGTGGGTCATCAAACTTTGTAAACAGGTGAATCTTTGGTTGACTACAAGAAAATGATGTCTCCTACATCAGCTGTGTCTCTGTATATTTAATTTGTAGCTCTATATATGCAATCTGTGTCTCTGTATATTTTATCCGTGTCTCTATACATTTAACCAATGTATCTGTATATATTTCAGTATATGTTGGAGAAGAACAAGTTGACCATGACCCTGACCTGGTTTACCTTCCTGATTCTCATCAAATTACTGGTTCCCTAACAGGAGCCAATGCTTTAGAAAATTCACTTATGCTTTTACAAGAAAGTTTAGAAAGTGGTGCTGCCTTAGCACAATTTGAAGTAAGTACTTTAAACAACTATTTTAAATTCATTTTCCAATCAATACTTTGAGATATTTTACGGAAATCGGCTATTATGTGAACTGAAATAAGAGCACTAGACAATTAGAATTGGGAAAAACAATGTATTTTAAATGTATCTAACTTTTCCTTGATGCAATGTCACTGTTTATTCTGAAACTGTTAAATCTCGCGGGTGTTTTTATGTCCCCAATGTAAGGAGTTCAGGGAACAAGATTAACCCTGATCCAAACTATTGTCAATTTATAACTAAGTCCAACAGTTTAGGGATTCTCACTTTATTATGCTTCCCATGATCAAAAACAAACTTGGAAACATGTTTACAGAACTCTAGTACTACCCTGTAGATCAATGTCATAGGGTTTAAAAGACTTAATATTAAGACTTGATTTTAATGTTGCTATCCAAAAATTCACTGTAGCTAAAAAGGGATAAAGGAGTAGGGGCGGTAAGGGCCTCATTTGGCCTGAAAAATAAATTGGGTTGAATTTACCAAATTTTCTCATTGAAATGTTCTATGGGTATTGCCTTTCAGTAAACAGTAAANTGTCAAATAGGTTGAAAAAAGGGGAATTTTATATTTGTCTGATTAAGACAGAGTGTTTTCATTGGAACCCTTGTGAAAATTTCTTTCTTGAAGATTATATCATTGTGTCCATACTTGTATTGTGTCCACACTTGTACTGTGTCCACACCTGTATTGTGTCCACACCAACTTAATTTTGCACTTACCATATTGATTCAGGGTTCAATGAGCGGGGGGTATATTTTGGCTGCCATTCGGCAACAGCTCTTGTTATGCTTCCCATGATCAAAAACAAACTTGGAAACATGTTTACAGAACTCTAGTACTACCCTACAATGTCATAGGGTTTAAAAGACTTAATATTAAGACTTGATTTTACTGTTGCTATCCAAAAATTCACTGTAGCTAAAAAGGGATAAAGGAGTAGGGGCGGTAAGGGCCTCATTTGGCCTGAAAAATAAATTGGGTTGAATTTACCAAATTTTCTCATTGAAATGTTCTATGGGTATTGCCTTTCAGTAAACAGTAACATTTCTTAAATATTGATGGATGGTTATTGAGTTTTTGAGTGTAGTAGAAAGGACAAATTGAAGATTTTGTAGAGAAATGACAAATTAGACCAATTTTGACTACTTTTTCTGTATAGGAAATATAGAGCACATGCAAGAACCACAAAAATATTTATATGAGAGGTATAATTCATTTGTACTAATATGTTAGTAGATTATCTAATTGGTTCTTGAATGTGCTCGATATTTCTGGTTAGGAAACCTGTTCGGGATTATCTAATTGGTTCTTGAATGTGCTCGATATTTCTGGTTAGGAAACCTGTTCGGAAATCTGCCAAATTCGGTATCTTTCTATTAAAATGCTCAAAAGTAGCCTTTTCATGACTTCAGAACTATACCTATTGTGACGTCATTGGTTTTAACTTTTGTATTTTTCTTTCAAATGGTATATAAGCTTTAAAACGAACATTGAAGAAAATCTTGAGGTGCCACATAGAAATTCACTGGAATCTTGGGCCAAATCAACCTCTTATCACACCTTGTCCTTTCAAGAAAATTTGGGTTTCTTAATGATGAATTGAGTAAAAGTTCAAAACTAAACTTGGTCACATGCTTACTTATTACCAGGGAGAGAAGTTATTGATTTCTGGGTTGGTTCCACCAAGGTTAATGTTACAATGGCAAAGACTGGGCTAAAATTTCAAGAAAAAAATCATTTAATTGAATCAAATTTTGTTTCATGCTTATCTATCCAATTAGACAGGACTCTATCTATTTCGTGTTTGCCACCCTCAAAGTCAAGGTCACAAAGGCTAAAATCAAGAAAATTCTGATTTCCAGATGATTATTGTAGTCAGTTGCTTAAGAATTACGGAAATAATAATGGCCTGAACTGCAAAAGCTCTTAACACCATGAATGCCTTGAACCCTTTCAGTTGTCCGTTTGTTTTCATCCGTCCCTTGAGAGTTCAAGCCTTTGAAGTTTAACTGCATATGGTACATGTACTTTCATATTTCTGTGCTGTTTTTCATTGTTACACTTTTTTTTTCAGCAATTGTACAGAAAGAAACCTGGAATGACAATGAATGCTGCCAGACATGATGCCAATATTGCCAAGAATAGATACAGAGATATTTCACCTTGTAAGTGTTTTTGAATTATTGTTTTATGATTCGGCCATTTTGTCATATTTTTTAACGATAAGATATTTGTGATTTCGGATGAGATTTTGATGCAAATGAAAACTGAAGCAAGAAGAAAAACTTTTTAGCTCACCTGGAATAAATACCCATCTGACCTATTGTCACTTCTAAGCATCAGAGGGTTCCCGTGCCTTCTCCATTAAACATCACCTCCGAGGAAATCTTACGGCAAATTTACACCAAACTTTGCAGAAATGTTCAATTACATGAAAACCTAGGATGCTGATTGTATGACACTGCTTTTCAACTATGAAGAATTGGCAAAACCTTCAAAATTTGTCAGCTATATATCAGTACTTTTATTAAATCATCAACAAATAGCCAAACCTTGTAAGCATGGCAAGTTTTATATCATCACTGTTATTCAGCCCTCAATAAATAGCAAAAACACTTTTGAAAACCTAGCTAAGTTTTTTGTCATCACTGCTATTCAGACGCTGACAAATAACAAAAAACTTCAAAATATGATAAATTGAAAAAATATTGCGATTGCTATTCATTCATCAACAAAGAACAAAAACCTACAAAGCATAGCAACAGTAAATTACTGCACAAAACTTTCATCTTTTAAATGACATGTTTTTCCTTTGTATTTTCAGATGACCAAACACGTGTGATATTAAAAGGCCAGACAGATTATATTAATGCTAATTATGTGAATGTAAGTGTTTTATCGATGTAGTTTTGAGGGTCTCGACAGAAAATATCACTTGTATCACAGCTCCTCCTATCGGACTCTAGGGGATATGGTGATATTTTCTGTCTCGACCTTCAAAACTACCATTATTCTATATAAATGGTGCACCCTCTTTATATTGCCACCTCTGGGACCAGGGAAAACTTTGGCGATAAGTGAGGGTGGCGATACATCGAGGAAATAAATTACATAGAAACTTGTAACTTTTTAAAAAACGGACCTTGAAAACATTTGGCAATGATTGAGGGACCGCTTTTAAAGAGGGGAGGTATAACGAGGGAACACTCCCCCCACCCCCTATCTGAAGGAGTGGGGTATACTATTTTACTGTTGTATGTCTGTGCATACGTAATACCTTTTGTAGATTTGAGAGCTTGTGTATGTAGTGAGGATTGGATATTTAGTCTGAAATTTGATGGCCAATTGTACTTGCTATTCTGTTTCAGATCCGTCACTCATGACTGTTTGTCCAGAACTTTTCCCTTATAGTCATATATTTAATTTTTTTGCCGCGTTGAATCAAAGAATCCAGTCTGAGACCCTTTAACATTAGGTTTAACTTTTAAATGATAAGTGATATGACTTTACGTTTTGCAAGTGTATTCCTTGTGTCAAGACTTTCCTTTCAAATGATACCACAGTATTTGACCTCATGACCTAGACCTATGCAGGAGCTGACTCTTTCAAAAAAATTAATAGTCTTTTACATTGGGTTTATCTTTTGAATGATAATTGATATGGTTTTCATATGTGGCATGTTCATTTCTTACAGTACTAGAATATTTGACCTCATGACCTTGACCTTGGCATTTGAACTTTAACTTTTGGTATATCTTTTATGGCTTTCATATTATACAAATTTATTCATTGTGGCATGATCTTTGAGATGGAACCAGAATATTTGAACATCTGACCTTAACCTTGTATTTATTTGATATTTGGTCTGAAGTCTGACAAGGTTAAAAATTATGGAATAGCAACATTTTCAACTTATGGACTTTGAATTGAAATCAGTTGGCCATCTCTGAGTAATGCTCTCAGTCAAAAAGTCATATTTTGTATTTATTGCCAAATAGAGGTTAAGTTTAATTGAAGACTGTCATGTAAAATTAACTTGTCATTCAATTCTAAATAAAAATATGACTATCCATTATGGAAGTATACATTTGATAAAGTTTAAATTGCAAAAATGTTATAAGAAAGGGGATATAAATTTAGAGTTTGGATTATATTGCATGTAATTTTCATGAATTAAGACTTAAAATCCTCCGAATTGAAACTGAAATATATATTCACTTTCAGATGGAAATCCCTGGTTCAGGCATTGTGAACCGTTATATCGCTGCTCAAGGTCCACTTCCCACTACATGTACAGACTTCTGGCAGATGGTTTGGGAACAACATACGTCATTACTTGTTATGTTAACTATGAAGAATGAGAGAGGAAGGGTATGTAGTATAAATATGTTTTTATATTAACCTATAAACCAACATCAGTCCAGGTGAATATTTTATTTTTTTTATGCCCCCGCGATGACAAGTTTGGGGGCATATTGTTTTACCCTTGTCCGTCCGTCCTACCGTTATTCTGTCCGTACCATCTCTGATAAGTTGTTATTCCGGATAACTCCTCCCACTATATTAATGCTACATTTATTTTACTTTGCACAGTGATTAGGCATGGATTGAAGATGTGCATATTGTCATGATTTAGATTTTGGCGAAAAATTGTGATTTTGAAGGGTAGTTGAACTTGGCCATTTTATTGAAATGTGTATTCTGGAACTCTTATTCTGGACAACTCCTCCCACAATATTAAAGCTTCAATTATTTTACTTTGCACAGTGATTAGGCGTGGATTAAAGATATGCATATAGTCATGGTTTAGATATTGGCCAAAATTTGTGATTTTGAAGGGTAGATGAACTTGGCTATTTTATCGAAATGTGTGTTGTCACTCCAGTACGTAAATACGTTTATTCATTCATGTCTGATGATTTTCTTGCAATTATAGTATCTGTCTTGATTTGATACTATGTTTGCAACAAATTCATAAGTCATGAATGAATAAACGTATTTACCCCTGCAATGTCCATAATTAAATATTGTTGTATAGGAACTTAAGATTTCCTACAGAGAGCAAGCAAAAGCAAATGTGCAATAAATTTCCTAATCGGTAATTTGTATGAGTTTCCTTTGATCTCATTCTCAAATATTTTCAGTATTTGATATTGCCCGAATACAAAAAAATATTGGTAAAAAGTGCTTAGGCCGCACCTTCTTTGTCAAGCATCGCATCAATGTAACAAAGAAATAAGCATCTACAAAAACCGTTAGGATTGTACAAATTTTATTGCTCTAGTGCAAATATTGTTTAGACTTCATGATGTCATAGACAACAAAATTTACCTTTTTAGAGATTTTAGCTTTGTTATGCAATGAGAGGGTTATTGCATGAATATGGGAGATTATTACCCCTTGCAGAAAAATTATTATACAATTAAATTCTGTGTATGAGGTCGATTCGATTTTATATCGACCTGAGAAAAGCATATCGGCCGAGGATGAAAGGTCATTTTATCCTTGTCTAAATAATTAAATGCAAGATACAATTGAATTTTTTCAAAAATTAATATTTGAAAGTTTAAACACTATAATATGATTACAGTGTGTATAATATATACATATAATTGATTCCCTAAATCGAAATGAATTAAGCAACATTCATAGAAACTTGCCATATGCATTACTATTTTTCAGTAGCATGCAATATTACTTTTTTTGTTTTCTAGTCAATCTCTAAGGATACAGTTTGTCGTGTGATCAGTTCTCCACTAATCAAATTTCTCAAACGATATCAAATTAATAATATTGCACAATATATATTCTATGTAGAGGGATAATTTTTCACAATATCAATGCAAGCTTTAGTGAGCATGTTGAAATAGAAATTTATTATCGTGAGTGAAGGAATATTTTTAACCGGCGACTTAACTGAATAAGAATGTTTTTCTCCTGAAAAAATGTTTGTAATACGCAAAAAATCTATAAGGCAGTAAATCTCTGGTGGAAATTTAATCAAAGACCCTCGGTTAAAAAGTCACCTGCACATTTAACCAACTGCTGAGAATGGTCGAAATATTGTTATACCCAAGGTGTATATAGGAATTGCCCTGTCTTTCGAATTGTCAACTATTCTTAAACCACTGGAAAGATTTTGATGAAAAATTACACAAAGAAAGGACTTGTATCCAGATTGACATTAAGAAATATGATTTTCGCCGTGAGGGGAGATAATTTGACTTTGGCTCCTCTGGAAAAGATTACCTCATAAATGAGTCTTCTTTTAAACCACTCCAAGAATTTTAATTAAACTTTACACAAAGGAAGGCCACAATATGCAGATGTGCAATAAGGAATATAATTGTTTTCCTAATACCACAAAGGGGAGATAATTAGGCTTTAACTTTTCAATGATTCTTCTAGGCAAAGATTACCTTGTAAGCACAACTCCTCTTAAATCAATTTAGGGATTTTGATAAAACTTTTCACAATGGAAGGTGTGTGGAAGGAATATAATCATTGTCTTTACACCATTTAGGGGAGATTATTTGACTCATTAATAGGAATTAGGGGTATGGGGTTACTTTATTGGCTTTGGCACAGTCATCTGTATTTGGATTTAAAAAACAAGTGTAGATTTGGTTCAACTAGAAAATAGGGTAAATTCATAAGGGCAATATTGTGTCCTTTCACAATTACACTTTTGGTTACAAAATGCAAATATTTATAAATTATAGCAATTTGCGTTAGTTTTCTGGTTTATTGTGACATTGGTATGAAGCTCTAACATGAGAAATTAAAGCCATATAACCTAGATTTGCACTTTTGAGCTAAGGGTGTCCTCTCTTGTAACCATATTTGCAATGTCATCTTCTTTACAGTGTAAAAATCTATGTAGAAATCAATTTTGATTGAAATTTCTCAATGTTAATCTATCTTTTCAGCCATCTTGGAAATGGCAGCCATTTTCAATTTTTAGCTCACCTGGTGTAAAAGGTCATGTGAGCTATTGCCATCACTTGCCGTCTGTCGGTGTCTGTCAGTCCCTTGTAAATTTTTTCAAAAATCTTCTCCTCTGAAACTACTGAGCCAATTTTAACCAAACTTGGTTACAACAGACCCCTTTTAAAAATGTGTTTGGGATGTCTTATCCAAGATGGCCACTAGCAGGGAATATAGTTTAACATTAGACCAAATGTGAAATGCACTCAAAGATCTTCTCCTCTGAAGCCGCTAGAACAACTTAAACCATATCTTCTTAAAAATTTTAGTTTCTTGATATGCGGGTGATTGGATGT
>MJUU01011785.1:226764-238548 GCA_002080025.1 Modiolus philippinarum
AGGAGCACACTCAAACAAACCCCATCAAAATCCAATAAGTAATAAAAATTCTACAGCCAAATATGTGAAAGCACCAAATTTGGCCCCTTTTGGCCCTTTTCTATAAAACGGGCGGGGCCAGAATATCCAAAACCAATCCCAGCCTTCCTTTTGTGCCAAGGAACATTGTGTAAAAATTTCATAAGGATTGATCAACTAGAACTAAAGTTATCGAACAGAAACGAAGTGTCTACAGACGCCGACGACGACGCCGCAGCCGCCGACGACGACGACGCCGCCAGTATCATACCAATATACGACCTCAAAATTTTTTGCGGTCGTATAAAAAGTATTCACTAAGTTGAAGGTTTGTGTGTATTATATCAGTGCTATATTTTTCCCATTTCATCTGTAACACTTCTGATACATTTTATAAATTTTTATGCCCCCTTGTGCATCATTCTGTCATTTCCTCATTC
The DNA here is from genome assembly GCA_002080025.1 of Modiolus philippinarum. Classification (NCBI taxonomy): domain Eukaryota; kingdom Metazoa; phylum Mollusca; class Bivalvia; order Mytilida; family Modiolidae; genus Modiolus; species Modiolus philippinarum. Next base: position 227,223 of record MJUU01011785.1, read on the forward strand.
CACAAAAAAAAAAAAAACAATAAAAAAAAACAATAAAAAAAACAGTGAACAGATTTCAGACATTACTTGAGATATTCTGTATTATAACAAGAAGGATGCATAATAGCCTCCCCTTACTTTCAATTAGAAAAGCTTAAAGCAGATTGTAACAGGATTAAAAAAAAAAGATCGCAACAGGGTTTACACAATTTCAATGCACTGTCACAAAAACACCATTGTGAACTTTACATTTCTTTAAGTAACATGTCACAGTCTAAGGATTTTATAGAATAGAAAATACATTGTTGAAAATAAAAAAAAAAGTTTGATGAGGCTACATTTTGGCAGACGCGGGCGGGGCTTGAGAAACAAACATTTTTTTGAATGAACTAAAAAAGCAAAACACGATGGAAAACTGTATAAAGCCACTGTTATTCTTTTCAGTGCTGGTATCGGAAGAACTGGTGTTTTAATTACCATGGAAACTGCAATGTGTTTAATAGAAGCTAATCAACCTGTATATCCTTTATCAATAGTACGACAAATGAGGGATCAAAGGGCTATGTTAATACAAACTGCTGTAAGTAGAATCTTTCTTGTAAAATGATGGTGAAACCTAAATTATGATCCATGTTTGTGTCAAAATATTTCTTCTGTTGATAGAAGAACCCGTCTATTTAATAATTGCAATAGATTTGTCAACCTGTGAATTTTATATCATTTGGAGGAATTTGTCAATCATCTATGAATTTGATTACCTATGGAAAAATTTCTTTCCTTGGTCCAGAATTTTGCAAGATTTGATTATACATTTGTAATTACTTATAGTAAATGCAACAGATGGACAATTATGGTAATATTTTGCAGGAATTGTTAAATTATTGTTTAAGTAAGTAATGATCATTTCTCACAAAATTTCTGATGATTGACTACTCACTTCTCAAAAATAAATTCACAGGCAGACAAAAAAAAGATTCTTCATATTTTCCTTGTGACTGTAATGATCTTTGATCAAAGGGAGATAATCAAAATTTAAACTTGGGTTATACATGTTCATGCAACAAAAAGAAAAAGCTTTATCATTGTGATCCACTATGCATGGTAATTGATAGGGTTTTCACATATTAATGTGTATTTTATTATATGATTAGACCTTTCAGTTGATATCAGAATTTATAAAACAACAGCAGTGGAATACATGTATTTAAGGAAATAAAGACTTAATTGGCAAAAAACAAAAGTCCAGAGTCATGGAAAAAATTACAAAGCAGAACAAGCACATAAAACATAAATACAATAAAATAAATAAATACAATACATTAAATACAAAATAACATTCAAATCCAGAGATGTAGCAAAAATGATGATACAGAAAATTTAGACAGGAGGCAGCCAATACAAACATTCAAAATTATGGCTTTACAGAGTAAACTCTCATTAAAATTGATGTGATATCTGATGCTCGTGAAGAGTAAGCATGTCCTCCACCGAATACAGTACCAATTACTGTGAAAGTACTATTGTTCTTGGGGTTCCAATTTTCGTGGATTTCGTGGTTCGCTGAAACAACGAAATTAAGTTCCCAACGAAATGCATTTTCCACTTAAGCTTTAATACATATAATTTAAAACCACGAATTTAAGTACAAACGAAATAGTGAAATTTATGAAAACCACGAAAATTGGCGTCCACGAATAAAAGTACTTCCACAGTATACTGTCAGTGATTCAATCTATGGTGATGTCAAAACTGGTAATATCAAATCTGTGAAGACATAAAACCTAGCTGAAAATGTCCACTTACATTTGTGACACCAAAGTGTCATATCTTTCAATTCTATCTGTTAATGATTAGTATTATTTCTATAGGAATATTAATTTATTGATAATAATTAATCTATTTATTTACAGAGTCAATACAAATTTGTTTGTGAGGCCATTTTAAAAGTTTTTAATGGTGAGTTTCTTAATAATCTCATAAGTAAAAAGACGAGACCTATAGATTCCACATGTACATCAAGTGAGATATGACATTTCTCAAATATTGATAGTTAATTTTTCAAATTTTTAAATGCATTATTTGCTTAGCCTATTAATTATTTGAAAATTTAACTATAGATAGTTGAGAATACAATTTTTTTGTGCAGCCACAAAGAAAAAGTTGGAAAAAGACAAACAATTTTGATGTCATAATTAAATCTCAACCAATAAAGTGCAAATAAATGAAAACTCTCATGTGAGAGAAATATTTTAACATCGGTCAGGTGTTTACATTTGCTAGAAATTAGAGATTGTGCAATTGTTTAATTTTTCACTATTCTTGAACTCTCTTCAACAAGGAACTAATTGTAGAAATACTATTTGATAATTTTGTAAAATGATCGGTTTTTAATGTAAGATGTAAATCCTGATTCTACTACAACAGCAGGTTGAATGTGAAAATTCTCACATAGAGTTAAAATACATGTACATGTATCAGGGGTGTAAAAATCAGTTAGTCCAATGCCCGGGGCAGGGCATTACGACGCCTCGGACTTGCTTGTTTTCTTGAGACAAAGTCTGTCGGGCCTTTTCTTTATTTAAATAAAAAGTAATTTTCAATAAATTGATTGAGAGTCTCATTTAAATTGGGTGTCAAATAAGCCTCAAATATTGACAAATAACTTCCTGGTAGTATTTTCAAAAATCTATTTTTGTTATCGGTATGAAAATGGATCAATATTAGTATCGGAATCATTTTGGCGTTTTATTTGATCGGATTCACGTTAAAATCAGATCGCTATAAAAATCTGATAATGTCGTTGTTTGAGGGCTTTGCATTTAAAGAGTAGGGCTTGGGCTTGACAAATCTTTAAAAGCCCTGGGCTTGACCTTCAGGAAGAAATTTTTACACCCCTGATGCGTACTGTATTTAGCATGAAATTTCACACAATATTTTATTTCGCTAGAGAGAAGAATAAATGTTTCTACACTGGTCAAGAATGCAAAAATAAGGAGATGGAGTAAGGGTACATGAGACAAAATCCCTGCAGAAATGAAAGAAAGTTAAAATATTATAAGAAATGGTGAATTATGACATGAAAAAAGATTACAACCCTTAAAGGACACATCTTTATTTAATTAATTTTTTTTTTAATTATCTTTTAGATGGAATAGTTAAACCAATGGAAGATTATCAGCGGTGATGTTTGTTAAGGTCAAGGACAATTGACATTTATGATGGATTATGTGAAATCATGGACAAGTCATCTTGATCATGTAGATGTTTTGATTTCAACATATATTTCATCAGATCATGATCTTCTGAATGTTTTATTTGGAAGATGATAAATGAATAAAGTGCAGTTATTTTTTTGTTTATTTTTGTTTTAATGTAATATGTATTTACAAACATATCTTAAATTATTAACAGACACATTTTTATTAGGTTCAGTGTTTGTTTTATTTGTAAAACTGAATGTTATTGTGAAAATGAGACAGTCCTACACGTGAGGAGTAATGTGTCTTAGCGTTATCTCAGGATTTATTCAAACATTTGATAAACTTTGTATTATACTCAGTATGACTGTGTCAAGCAATACATGTTTAGTTTTAGAATCTCCATGGTAACAGTTTGAATGTTGTCTTCACACATTTCAAAGTTTCCCACATTTACTGTTGTTGCAAAGATATTTTTATATCTCCCATTTTCTGTCCTTATGTTCATATTTTTTTCCTGGTAACAGTTTTAAACATTTATTTTGATGTAGATCTTTTATTTACAGTTTGGGCCTAAAATAAAATATTGTTTATTTCCCAAAAACACTACCTAACCAGAAAAATCACTGCTATCCAAAATATTTCCAAATATTCCACAGGAAGTTGTTGATGGGATATACTTATTTTTTGTCTTTTTTTTCCAAATAATAGTCCAAAAATTTATTTCCAAAAATCATTAATACCTACCCAGAAAATAACTGCTACCAAAAAAAGTCTTATCCAAATTTGAAAGAATTATTTCTTTTATATCATAATTTCTTGTTGATGAATGTTGTAAAACTACTTTCTTTNAAAAAAAAAAAAAAAAAAAAAATCATAGCTGACCAGTAACAGTTGAGTTTGGGGAAAAAAACAATAATTTAATTTTGACCTTCTATCATTGTTATAACTTACTGTATATTTTTCTGAATACTTTGAGTTAAGATATTGTTTTATTTTAATTGGATTTTTATGATAATTTTATTTATTATTTTGAAAATGTTTTATACACAATCCTTTTTGTTTCATTTTGATTTTATTCCTCACTAAAAAAATCAGTGCTTCCAAAAAAGAAAAACTCCCACAGGCATGTAAATGAGTGTCTATATAGTGCTGAATACATTGAGTGTTATCTTGTACATATTCAGGGCCTTGTACATGTTCCAGGGCCTTGTATATACTCCAGGGCCAGCTTTATAGACCAGACAACATCTTATTAATTGGAATTTATTGTATAATATTAAGGTAGATAGACACTGTTTAAAAGCGAGTTGGATATGAGGTGAGATTGAATTTCTGACTGGATAAGTCGGTTTACAGCAGTTTGCCACAAATTATCTCCCTTTCCCTGTTTATATGACTTGATGCAAAAATTTGGAATTAAGGTAATTTTTTTGCCGTTTCATGTCATAGTGCAGATTTATAAATCATCCGTTAACAAAAGGATGAAAATTCTAATAAGATAAAAATTCCATTTTTATTCAAGCTAAAGATTGCCTTTTAAATTTTATATACATTCAGAATATTAAAAAAAATGAGCACTTTGATCAATGCAGATTTCAGATTTGCAGAATGGGTCTACAATATGTACTGAATAGTTTCAAACTCTAATGAATGAAAATGCTTCAGTGTCTATCTACTTTAATTACCAATGTACTATAATGGTTATCTGAGCTATATAAGTATTTATTTTTTAAACAATGTTTGAAATAGTGTTTAAGTTGCATTATCAAAGAAATAGTGTTCAAGTTACATCATTAAATTTGTATGAAAACAAAAGATATGTAACTTAATCAAAAACAAATACTACGATATGTAAAGAGGAAACTTATGTTATAATACATTATTCTATGGTTTTTCATTTCATGGTTACTCTTTATTGAAAATGTTTAAAAGTGCCATCCACCCCCTTCCTACATTTCTTCCTGCATTAGCACTAAAGAATATTAAACTATTGATGCCAAATTTGACATAAAATACCATATCTAAAGAAAATGAAATGAGTCAACTTTAGAATAAAATACATTTTAACATCATATTGCACTTTTTAAGAAATATCTAGATGTTTTTTTTTGGATAAGGGTAATGATTCTTTTACTAACAATCATCTTGAGCATAAAGTTAATACTATTATTTATTTTATCAAAAATTGTTTGTTTGAAATATTTTGATAAATTTGATTGAAATAGGTTAAGTTTCATTTTGTTGTGGGAAGAAAACCAACAATTTGAGCAGGTTTTAATACAATGTATAACCTGATTGAGCTGATGTTGATATATGAAACCTTGATGAACACACTCCCCCCCCACAAAAGCTTGATACACATTCACTGAAGCCTTTGGTAACATACAAAAACTGATCTTTAACTGTCTGTATTTATATACTTTAAAGTGCTTTTTATCTCGGTTCCAAATTTTCATGGTTTTCAGTCAAACGGTTAGATTTATTTGCAAGGTTTTGCATTTGCAGTTATTCTATTTTGTCTTGTTCATTTAATTTTTGGTTTTAAAGTGGGTATAAATTTTTGCACTTATGGGTTAAACACAAAAAGGGGGAAAATTCATACCCACAGAAATTATAACAACCATACAGTATAACAGTATTGACTTCTTGTCACGTTTTTTGTTTGACATCCTGAAAACTGTGGTGAATTTACATCAAATCTTTCAATTATTGTTTGCGTTGTAACTTTTATATCTGGATTCCAACCATCACAGAAAGTCTGTATATCTTGTATCTTCAAATGAGGCCATATAGGGTCTGTAAGTCTCGTCCAATTTTGAAACTTCCGGGGACATAAGTTGTACCCGGAAGTTGCATTTTTAACAAAAATATATGACGTTCTAAACGAAAACTTGGAACGTCATTATCCTCAAACGTCATATTTTGGCGGGAAACATTTTCAAATTACAATTTTATCGTGATTTCTCAGTGTCACATGACGAGACTTACAGACCCTATTGAAAATAAAATCCTCAGTTCTTATCCCTTCTTCACCCAATTTTGTTTGGTTGCCCTTAAATATTTTGATATTTCAGGACATTCTATGTCTACCCCTTAAAATTAACAGCTTGTTCACCGTAAGTGATAAAATACAAGAACTAAGTTTTGCCTGCCCTGGTTTTCAAATGATATTTGGAGAATCCAGGAATTTTGAAATGACCTCATTAGCATTATATTATGATACATGTGTTTAATTGATCTTACAGCCGATCTCCTGTTATTTCTAACAATTGTTTCAATTGATCTGTCCTGTCTGTAAATCTGCAGTAAATTGAAAAAATTATATGTATGTTTTATAAACCGAGACCAGTTTTAATTAAATTGAGACCAGTTTTTACAAATTGAGACAAGTTTTCATAAACTGAGACCAGTTTAATGAACTGAGACCAGTTTTAATGAACTGAGACCATTTTAATGAAGTGAGACCGCTTTTAATGAACTGAGACCAGTTTAATGAGCTGAGACCGGTTTATCTCCATATAACATCACTAGTTATGATGATTATTAATTTATTTGTTTTTATTGTATATATATTTTTATAATGTGTAAAAATGTGTCTGAGAGAACATGTGTATATGTGATGGCCATATGTACATAGTTGTCATGGTTATGTGTTGACATGGTAACGAAACTGTTACATTGTTTAAAATGTAAGAAATTCTATAACTTAATAAAAGATTGGGCTGTTTTGCCAGGCAATATTTAAACATCATTAAATATTTTCTACATAACTTGGAATCACTTGTTTTGATTTGATACAGCAGTAGTGAGTCGGTAGAATGAATCCCCGTTATCTGATGTATATTCTTCAGTCATGGGTGTACTTGTCAGACCTGATTTTTTGTGGTAAACAAAAGAGCAGAAGTAATTAAACAGTAAAAAAATGAAATGATCAGATAACAATGAGGGGAATTCCGCTTTCAAGGGAACAAAATCAGGTCTGACTTGGTCATGAGTTTCATGATGCTTCTCTTGTAACTTGTAAGGTCTCTTCATCAAATTAGCATATCACTTTGACTGTCTGGCCTTATGTCCATCAACAATTCGTCTTGTATCTGTTGGAATGTTTTGATTGATTGATTGATATGAGGTTTAACATCACTTTCAGCAGTATTTCAGCTATTTCATGACAGTCAGTTCTAGTGGTGGAGGAAGCCGGAGTGCCCGGAGAGAACCACCGACCTTAGGCAGGTAACTGACATACCTTATCACTTACGATTGTAAGTAGAGTGCACCTTTTTTGTAATGTACAAAGCTGGGCCTGAACTCACACCGCAGTGGTGATAGACTACAGTGGTTGTAAAGGTAGTAGAACTACCTTCAGGCCCCCTGGAATGTTTTGAAATTTGGTTTAAAGCTTTGAAATGATATTTACCCTACGTAAACAGTTATAGATCTATTTAGACAACAACATCCTGTAAAATTTATACATTGAAAAACTATGTTTTATGGTGCCCTTTGTGAAGTTTTCTAGTTCAGTTTCGTTTATATGTACTCTTAACCTGTTTTTGAGTTATTGCCCTTTTTAGCTCACCTGGCCTAAAAGGCCATGTGAGCTTTTTTCATCACTATGCTTACTAGTCCGTCGTCTGTCTGTCAACAATTTCAAAAATCTTCTCCTCTGAAAACGCTGGTCCAAATGTAACCAAACTTGACTTGAATCATCACCAGGGTATGGCTTCTCAAAATTGTGTTCGATTAGTCGGCTGGTCAAACAACATAGCAATTGCTAAAAATAGAACATGGGGGTAAATTGCAGTTTTTGCCTAATAACTCAACGACCGTTACAGATATCAAAAATCTGACGGGGTAAAAATGATCACCATTATAAGATCTACCCACTGTGCAATTTTGAAGAAAATCTGAAAACCCATCTCAAGAGTTATAGCCCTTTTTCCGTAAAATTTTCAAAATTTTTGGGATTTTTAATTTTTTATTTCAAAAAGTGTAACAGATAGAGGTCAATTGTAAATTGCAAAAATGTTCAGCATATCAAGATCTACCCACCCTGAAATTTTGAAGAAAATCCATGAACCCTTGTAGGAGTTATTGCCCCTTTTTCACCGAATTTTTTTTATTTTCGTATTTTTTCATCTTTTATTTCCAAAACTATAGAAGATGAAGGATAAGTGTAAATGATGAAATGTTTACCATGCTGTGGCGACTTCAAAACTGATGTTGAAAATAGTTCATTGACCGCCATTTTCAAAATGGCCGACAAGAAAGGCGGGAAAATTCAACCTTGTCCGATTTCAATGAAATTTGGTTTCCAAGTAGATATTGATGTTGCGAATTCAAAACAAGTGTTGAAAATTGTTCGTTGACCTCCATTTTCAAAATGGCCACAAAAAAGGCGGGAAAATTCAACATTGTCAGATTTCCATGAAATTTGGTTTTCAAATATATATATTGATGTTGCGACTTCAAAACCGTTATTGAAAATTGTTTGTTGACCGTCATTTTTAAAATGGCTGCCAAAAAAAGGCGGGAAAATTCAACATTGTCTGATTTCAATGAAATTTGGTTTCCAAATAGGTATTGGTGTCGCAACTTCAAAACTGATGTTAAAAATTATTCATTGACTGCAATGTTCAAAATGGCTGCCAAAAAAGGCGGGAAAATTCAACACTATCTGATTTCAATCAAATTAGGTATCCAAGTGGATATTGATGTCACTACTTCAAAACTGATATTGAAAATTATTCGGCTGCCAAAGAAGGCGGGAAAATTTAACATCTGATTTCAATGAAATTTGGTTTCTAAATAGATATTGATGTTGCGACTTCAAAACTGATGTTGAAAATTGTTCGTTGACCGCCATTTACAAAATGACGTCTCCACTTCAAAACTGGTGTTGAAAGTGGTCCTTAGCAAGAACGTTTTTTGTCAAAAAAGCCCAACAATAAAATATAGTAAAACATGATCACACTTTATATACTGTTCAAGATATTATGGGTGTTTGATCTACGAAAGTTTGAGAGACTGAAGATCAACTGTATAACTTACAATTTTTCCTTGATTGTGGCAAGTGAAAGCCAGGTGAGCGATACAGGCTCCTGGGAGCCTCTGGTTCCATAAAATTTTCAAAATTTTTTTATGAAAAAAAAAGCTTTAACAGAAAAAAATTAACTTTAAGGAGGTACAGGGATCTAAACTTTTGTCAGATAGAATTTTCTGATATTTTCATGATTTACCCTTTGTTATTAGAGCATACGAAAAATAAAATAAAAATAAGGGGTCATCAGCTATATAAGAATGAAATATGAAATGTAAAAATCTGCCATTTTGGTTGAAATAATAGGGAAAATTAGCGAATTCTTACAAAATTTTAAATTATTTTAGTTCCATCAGATAGAATTTTTTAAAAATTGGTAAATTAATAGTTAATATACTGTCCTTCCATTTCCATGAAAAAAAATTGGGGGGTCACCGAACTTATTTTTGAATAAATCGCGAAAAACACATTTTCCCCTATTATTTCTATACAAATTACCTCCCTTTGATTGAACTTGTGTTATCGAAAGGTTCGATGTTCTGCATGGTTACGCAATAAAAGTGGCATATTTCATCAAACTGAACTATTATAAGACATTGGAAATGGTTTCGGCAACGTTCCCATAGTGAATTCCATTTTTTGTCACATGCGCAAGAATGATGCGCAATTTTGAATTCCCGTCCTACCTTAAGTTGCAAAAAAAAGTTCAGAATATCAAGATCTACCCATGTTGGAATTTTCAAGAAAATCTGAATTGACAATTAAGGGATTTGGAGTTAATTGCAAATGAGATAAAGTCTCTACAAATACTTGGTTAAAGAAAGCAATGGAACAACGCTGTTTTTGTTCTTCATCTTGAAGTCACCATGAGGCCTTCAACAATGAGCTCATACTTTATAGAAGTTCAAGACTTGTGAAAAATATGTGAATACCCATATAGTGGTCAAATTTTCAATATTTTATACATTTTGCCTTATATATAAAAAAATGAGTGGGGGTCAAATTTTATGAGATGCGGGTGCCCTATAGTTTTCACTTTGTCCGTCCGTCTGTCCGTCAACAATTTTTTCCGTCACAGATTTCTTGGCTTCTATATGTGGGAATGATTTGAAATTTGGCCTGAAGCTTGGAAATGATGAGTTGTATCGTGTAAGCAATTTTCAAGTTTGTCGGGTGCCCACTTCCTGTTTGCCGATACTTTGAATTTTTGCTAAAAACCAAATTTTCCGTCAAAGATTTCTTGGCTTCTACTGAAGGGAATGATTTGAAATTTGGTGTGAAGCTTGGAAATGATGAGTTGTATTGTGTAAGTAATTTTCAAGTTTGTCGGACATCCACTTCCTGTTTACCGATACTTTGCATTTTTACTGTAAACCAAATTTTCCGTCAAAGATTTCTTGGCTTTTACTGAAGGGAACAATTTGAAATTTGGTGTGAATCTTGGAAATTATGAGTAGTATTGTGTAAGCAATTTTCAAGTTTGTCGGACATCCACTTCCTGTTTACCGATACTTTGAATTTTTACTGTAAACCAAATTTTCCGTCAAAGATTTCTTGGCTTCTACTGAAGGGAATGATTTGAAATTTAGTCTAAAGCTTGGAAATGATGAGTTGTATTTTGTAAACAATTTTCAAGTTTGTCGGACATCCACTTCCTGTTTACCCATACTATGAATTTTTACTGTAAACCAAATTTTCCGTCAAAGATTTCTTGGCTTCTACTGAAGGGAATGATTTGAAATTTGGTCTAAAGCTTGGAAATAATGAGTAGTATTGTGTAAACAATTTTCAAGTTTGTCGGACATCCACTTCCTGTTTGCTGAGACTTTGAATTTTTACTAAAAACTAAATTTCAATCACAGATTTCTTGGCTTCTACTGGAGGGAATGATAAGAAATTTGGTTTGAAGCTTTGAAATGATGAGTTGTATTGCAAAAGTGGTTTTTCAAATTTGTCGATCGACCACTTCCTGTTTGCCAATACTTTTACTTTTTACTATAAACCAAATTATCTTCATAAGATTTTTAGACTTGTATCAATTTGGAATGATTTGATATTAAGTCTGAAGCTGAAAAATGACATGGTTTGGTAAAAATTCAAGAATTCACTGTAT
>MJUU01011785.1:244399-262856 GCA_002080025.1 Modiolus philippinarum
GAAATAGGTCTATAATTTGTAGCCATGTGTTTCTCACCCGATTTAAATATTGGGGTTACTTTAGCATTTTTGAGAACAGTTGGGAATATACCAGTGTCAATTGATCTATTAAAAATATATGTTAGAGGAGCTACAATGTATGGTGCACTCAGTTTTAAAATTTTTGGACCAATATTATCAGGACCAGTAGATTTATTAACATTAAGCTTCATTAATTCACCAAAAAGTTCATTTATCGTGACTGGGGGTATTGAAAACTTTGATTTTTCCTTATTGGAGAATTTGTTTTCAATGTACTGTTTAAGTTTAAAGTGTTCATTATTGGTAGTAGAAGTCAAAGACTGGCATTGCCTGCACCTTGTGGAGGGACAACCCACAACATATGACAACACCAGAGCAGTCAAAATTTCTGCAGAAGGTACCCCAGGTCATCTGAGAAAAGCATGATTCTTGAACTGCGATTCTTGAAGATGACAAAGTAACAGATGACCCAGCTGCAACTACTGCATTGTACATTTATATGTTCAGCAATCACTCAAGTACATCATGCAGCTGGACAAGAAGCAACTGCATAAAAAGGTAGATGAGCACCAATATGTCATCAAATCACTTTAAGAAGAAGGGGGATAAATGAAGACTAAAACCATTGATGAAATGAGATTAACTTTAATGGCAGTGGCTGTGTATGAACATTTAGATTTGTCACTGAACTTTGTGATCTTTTCAATTTATATTTGTTAATTGTTCATTGTTGTGCTTCAACAAATGATACATGTAGTGCTTTTCTTTTTGATACATATATTAATAGTATGAAATAGATATTTGTTTTTTTTATTTCCATTGTCCAGTCATTCTATAATTACAAAGTTTAATTATTACAATGTAAATTAACCTAACAATACAATCTATAATCAACAATACTGGAACAATACTCGGAGACAATACTGGAATAAAGTTTTGTTCCAGTATTGTTAACAATACTAGTATACCAGTATTGTGATCGCCTCGTTCAGGTGATCCTGGTAGTACTAATTAAGGTGCATGTTCTGATGTAATATTATCAAATTACAAGAGGTTATCAAAATAAAGACCTAAACGCAAAACTTAACATCAGGACGTACGGACTAATAAGGGTAAATCTATATGCCCCTTAAAATTCGTGGCGTGGCATAAAAACAAAACATGCTCACTTTAGACCATAGACATAAGTCATATGGTCAACTGTCATGTACTACAAAAGACCAATCCACAGACCAAATATCATTGACCTACAACTGACATGAAATAAAACAACATATGGCACTACTTAAGAGCAACATGTATATCACATATTATTGCCCTGCCATCTAAAGTTATACAGAATCAGATCAAATATTAAAAACTTTACCATTTTTACTAGACCACAAAATTGAGGTTGAGGTCAAAATCCATATGGTAGAAATGGAAATGTTGTTCAAAAATGTCAAAAACTGATAAATAATCCCGAAAAACTGGGACGTAACCGACATCCTTTACGTAATAGTGGATATCGATGAGATATTCTGAACAAATATGTAAATTGGCTTTGGATTCCAGTGACCTGAAGACTTTATATATATACTGGCCCCTCACTGATACTGCCGATGTCTACTGAAATACATGAAGACTCTTTACCAAACCCTTCCGGGAGTTTTGAGTTTGATTTTTCTTCCGTAGGGCGACAGTGTTTTACCAGCAGACTAGATTCCTTGAGCTAGCCGGCAGTTTAGTAACAAGCACTTATCTTTTGTCATATGCTTTTTCTGTTCCAAGATTGTGGTCATTGAGTTAGTAGTCTACCTGTATTGGGTTTTATTCCCATGTTTATGATACTATAGGGAAACGGGAAAGAGAAAGAGGAGATTTGGGTACCCATAAACCGGTTTAACCCTACCACTGGCTTTTGCTAGTGCCGGTACCAAGTACGGCTATCCCGAGTTCCTATCGTTATTTATGTTTGTCTCTTGTTTTCATTATTGTTTTTCTGGTGCAGTTTGCTTGTAAATTGTGGCATGTGATTGTAGTTCCTGGTCATTGTAGGTGTTTGCTGTTATCCTGTTTTTGTAATGTCATCCACTACCCAAATTAAACCAACCTAATTGTCAAATATAATTGACTTACCAATAATACATGTAAATACTGAAAAATCAAACACGTTCACTAGACTGTGGAAATGACATCAAGGGCAAAAACAAATAGCAGGCTGTCATTTTCCATCAAAGACTAGCCCATATACTAAAATATTATTGACCTACCATTTATAGATAATGGGGAAACTCAACATGATCACTGGACCATGAATTTGAGGTCACAGACATAAGTCATATGGCAGACTGTCATCCACCAACATACCAAATATCATCGACATACCACTAATAGATACTGGAAAACTTAACATAATTACTGGACCCCAAAATTTAGGTCACACACAAAACCATATAAGACACCATCATGTACTTCATGAGCCCAACCCACATACCAAATATCATTAATGTACCATAAATAGTTAGTGAGAAATTGATCTAATAAGAAAAACTTAGCATGACCACTAGACCATGAAATTTAGGTCATGGACAAAAACCATATGACAGGCTGTCATGTAAACTACCCAAGTAAAACCTATATACCACATATCATTTACCTTCCACTAACAGTTACTGAGAAACTAAATAAACTAAACACAAAAACTTAACATGTTCATTGGACTGTGAAATTGAGGTTGCAGACAAAAGCCATATAGTAGACTGTCATGTATTACCCAAGACCAACCTATATATCAAATATCATTGACCTTAAACTTATAATTACAGAGAAAATGACCTAATCACAAAAACTTAACATGCTCACTTTACCCTGAAATTGAGGTCAAGGACAAATGCCATTTGACAGACTGTCATGTACTACCTAAGACCAACCTACAGACCAAATATCATTAACCTTCCACTAATGGTTACTGAGAAACTAAACTAATCATAAAAACTTAACTTGTTCATTGAACCATGAAATTGAGGTCACAGACAAAAGCCATGTATCAGACTGTCATGTACTACCCAAGACCAACCTACATACCAAATATCATTGACCTACCACTAATAGTTACTGAGGAAATGACCTAATCACAAAAACTTAACATGAGTTTACGCCGTCGACCTCATCATACTTTGTATGCCTATGTCTTGCTTTCCACACTTTCGTCACTGGTGACACAATAAATCATCAACTTGACCATTGGACAAGCTACCAATAAATATTACTTGCCCTTCAAACATTCAGACTTGAATATAAATAAAATTTCAATTGGACAAGCAGACAAGATATAATAAAGGGCTACGCCGAGCGCAGCATGATACGACCGCAGCATGTCGACAACTGAAATTTCAACAAAGGTAGTTTAAAGTGAATGTGGACACAGTAAAGAGCTTGACACAATAATTAGATGGACACAAAAAGAAGCTAGACACAGTTATTAGCTAGAAACAAAATAGGGAAAAAACCCTTTTGATTACTTACTGATAAAAAACCGTAAGAGCTATGCAAAATATGTACTATCAACTAAAACNTACGCCATCGACCTCATCATACTTTGTATGCCTATGTCTTGCTTTCCACACTTTCGTCACTGGTGAGACAATAAATCATCAACTTGACCATTGGACAAGCTACCAATAAATATTACATTCAGACTTGAATATAAAGAAAATTTCAATTGGACAAGCAGACAAGATATAAAAAGAGCATCAAATATTACTTGCCCTGCACAGATTTTACTTCCCATGGGCAAATCTATCCCTGTTTTAAGTAGATCAAGAGAACTTACAAACTGATTATGACTTGACATCATGTGCAGCAAGATGGATGCTGCACATAGAGCAAATCATGCTTATACTTCCGGAACACCTTATGATACTCCTGGTTTTAAAGGGAGCTAACACCGTCACTGCTTTTGTTTTCTGTTATGGCTTGCATTATCTAATGATTGATACTGTCTTTATGGTTGATGTTTGTAGAACAGATTTGTCCTGTTATTGTTTATATACTAAACAATGCTAAAGAGATAAACAGAGAAGTAACATGAACCATAGATCTACAATTGGTTTTGTCCAAGGGTTAGAAAATTACATTAACCATTCAAAAACTTTTCAAAATTTTGGATGGCTGTGTGACTGATTCCATGCTAAGAGCAGATCATGGTTGCCCTTCCACAGCACCTGATGTCAGATACTAAAATGTCCATCTGAGAACCATAGAAGTATATAAAACTCATTTACAATCTCTCTCCCAAAAATTTAGAAGTATATGTACTGGTATATGATAGAAATAACTTGTACATGTGTATAAGGATTGTTCAGGAATTTTAAATGTGCACTACAAATTTGTCTGTGTCATGCCAATATTTTTGCATTTAAAACTTGACCTCTTTCATGTCTATGACTAACATAGATCCCCTTATTCAGATTTACATGTAATAAGTCAAGACTAAACATCAATATTGACATTTTATTACAAAATAACAATTGTTCCCAACAGGAAATTTTTACGGTGGGAGGATGGTTGATGATGTCAAGTAACAATTTTATCATCAGTCTTTGACTTGTATGAAGTATGAATGTCTGTACTACATGAAACAAAAACTTGTTCACTGGTCAACGAGTCTGGCACAGAAAATCTACTGCACTGCTAAAAAAAATCCAAATCATATGATAAATATTAAAGTACTCGTGTGTTTAACATTTCAATATAATTGTATGTCACTGGATATTAACTCTTTTCCTCCTTAGACAACTTCTCTCTTTTCATGGAGGTCATATACTGGAATTCATTGCCAACCAAGGTCATTTTTTTTTAAAGTTACATAATTTCTATATAACATATTGCTACCATCAAAATGTCTGCTTTGTCTAAAAAATGGCAATATAACGAGAGTACACTGTAATTGACTTTCAAAAAGCAGTTACATAACTTGAGATATTCCTCCTCCATTAAGAATTATGCTATGGTATTTCATTAGGATTTCTCTTTTTTTAAAGAGTAAAAGCTGTTTCTGGTAAATTCACCTTCATTATACACTAATCTCTTGTTTCAGATTTTCTATTTGACATGGTTATAACATTTTCTAATGAAGTTTCTTGTTTTTCAGTAAAATCAAAGACTGCTTTTGCAAGCTGTGAACGACTAGCTAAACTTTCGGTTTTTCGTTTTTCACAATGAACACGTTCCTCTGTTATGTTTGTAGCTGTATTACAGTCAATATTCCTCCATCGAATTCGAAGTGACGGTTCGGCTGCACGGAAGATATGGAGTTTCTGAATTTTTTTAAACATATCAATTAACAGCATTTTCTGTACATCATTTGGTGAAATATGTCTCCTTGCTAAATTGAAATCTGACATATAAAATGAACTATGTTCGTACGATTCAACATCAAAACGACCATATTTCTGTCCCAATTCCACTCCTGGGGGATAGGGATATTCCTGGTATACTAAGTTCTGTTTATACTGCCAATAGCTGATTGGGAAGAATACTTGCACATTTGGGATCGTGTTCATCCTTACACGATTTAAATAATCTATATCTATCTCCATGGCAACACTGCAAACACAAACCAGATCGGCTGATTGTAAATCACGAACCACATGATCAATGATCAAAATCTCTGATCGTCCCGTGTAATATGTCTCTAAAACTTTCCATGTCACAGTTCCCTTTCTGTCGGGATGCTTGCTCAAATGATAGTCTATTAAACGTTTTGATGATGCAAAAGGGTCTCCTGTCCCTTTATTAGAAAGACTTTTCTGTCGTACAAACACTACGAAGAGGTATGAATTGTCTCTTGTTTCCAGAACAGTTTTTGAGAATCCATCCATAAAATTATCGAAACTATCTACATCATTTTCATACAGTGGTAAAATTAAATTGATTTGCACATTTTCTGTAACATAAGTCATCGGCACTATTTCTACTTTTCCAAGAGGGCGTAACAAGTGCACTCGTTTCTGAACTGGCTTATCCTGTCTGTTTTTAGAATACACTTCTAAATCTATTGTGTATTCCATACCTCGTGAAGGCTCAAATCTACGATACCCATTTATAAGTTTAAAATCCTTGAATTTGTAACCATAATTTTTGTTTAATTTATCAAATGCAATCTGTTGAATTTCTTGAATATCTTGTTTGTCAGATCCTGAAATAGAATATATACGATAAGAGAATACAGACAACAATATGGTATATCTAGTTGTTAGAAATGTCAACCATAAAACAGCAACACACATACCAACTTTAATCTATCAGGATGAAGTAAGGCCATCCTTAACAAATTGTATGCTAGTAGGAAGGTAGGTGAATAATTTTTTTTTTGAAAATGTCAAAAAGGAGTTAATATTAAAAGAAAATGTGCTAAAAATAGAATAAAAAAATTTTCCTATCTGAAATGAAAATAAATTTTTTGGAGTAGGTAGGATTTTTATGAGTAGGTCAATAAACAGCAAACAAACAATTTTTTTAGGGTGAAGTTTTTGAAATTTGTATAAGCTATTCGGATTTCTCTGGTTTTATTCATTTTTAAAATCGAAGATTTTGTTAATTTCACCCTACTGTTCCCCTAAGGTAGTTTGGGTGACTTTAAATAAAACAAATGATTTTTCTAAATTTTTCTGTGATTGAACGTATATTTAACACACTCTAAAATTTAAGTTAACAAGATGTGTTTCATGAAACATTTATGGCAAAAGGAAGCAATTAGGAAGAAACCTTTCCCAAGTACCGTATTTTTTGGACTAAAGGTCGATGGGGACTATAGGTCCAATTGCTCTTTTTGGGGCAAAAATTTGTTTCTGTTCTTAGATGGGTCAATTGGCACATAGGTCAAAGGACAATCTGCGGTCACCAAGCGTAAGTATAAGCATTTTTCCACTGTTTAAAATTATTTTCTTAATTTACTTATTGTAATAAAAATATAAATTTCTTGATGTTTGTTGTTTTATTACTCTATGGCTTCGTACCTATTTAATTTTGTTATCATTATCATTGTCTGATTAAATTTATTGTGACAAGTGGTCATAAACAGATGTCAATTTGTGAAATCCAGCTAAGTTGTCAAAACAATACCCAAGCCTGCCACTAATCTTCCTCAATTATATTTAATTAATTGTTTGAAGTTTTTACCTGTCCCACCTCGGGCGTCCGATTGTCGTATGTAGTTTGACGACAACGATTTGTTTAATTGCGATTGAAGACCCATTTAGCAATGTTATGACATTTTAGTTACAAAATTAATAAACAGCTAATGCAATTTCATCAATTCTGTTAGCGTCCACGGCTATGAAAGTAAAATTTTATTTCGTTTGCAATGTCCCACGCCGCCATTTCGATCATTACTCACTATGCATGTGTCATATTACAGGTAAAAGAGAAGGCGGTAAAATGAAACAAGTTTGATATTCACCTAATAAATATAATAACTAAAATGAATTATGAAATACAATTATATCTGCAAACAGTTTTCATGTCCAAACTGTTTATAAACCCTGAAACAATTTTTCAGTATTGTACAAAAGATCGATAATCCCGGATTTGTATCAAGTGTTACCAGTTACGATTCCATTATTAACGTATTGACCCAAACTTCCCATTCAAAAAATAGGTCAATAAAAAAGACAAAATACGAGAAAAATATCTTTATTAACACTGTTTTAATCATATAACAAGAGGCTCTCAAGAGCCTGTATTGCTCACCTGGGTCCTGCAGCATTGTAATTTCCAACTGATGGTCCATCTTTGGTGGTGTATGTACATAAAAATCAGAAACTTTTTATAAAATTTAATTAAAATTGTTCAAGCAGTTTCAGAGAAGATTTTTGAACGCAGTTTCCAAACTTAAGGGGCCTATGTTAATCTACATTCCCTGCTGGCAGTTATTTAACATAAAACTTTGAAAAGGGTCACAGAAGGACTATATATATCATATCAAAATTCTTCTGAAATTGTTCAAGCAGTTTCAGAGGAGATTTGTTTATGCATTTCACACTGGGTCCAATATTAAACTAAGTTTTGCTGATGGTGGCCATGTCGGAAGACGGATCAGCACCCAAGTAACAAGCTTGGTCAAAATCTCACAAGTTTCATTTATGCAATGTTTAAATTGAATCCATTCAATGGTTTTCCATGATATCTTTGTATGCATTTCCCCTTAGGGTCCAATTCACTGCTGGCAGCCATGTTGGATGATGGATCAGAACTAAAGTAACAACACTTGGTCAGCTTCTCATAAGCAAAGTTTGGGTTAATCTATTAAGCAGTTCTCTAGAAGAAGATCTTTTGTTAAATTAAGTTCACAGCTGGTGACACTTGGTCAGCACCTGACAGGCATCATTCATGTCATGTTTGATTTAAATCCCTTCAGCAGTACTCTAGAAGATCTTTGTGTGCATTTCCCATAGGGTCCAATGCTGTCGGTCATGTAAGATGACAGATTGGCACCAAAGTAATAACACTTGGTCAGCACCTCATAAACATCATTCATGCCAAGTTTGGGTGAAATCCATTCAGTGGTTCTAAAGAAGAAGTTCTTTGTATGCATTTTCCCATAGGGTCCAATGTTAAAATTAAGATCCCCGCTGGCGGCCATGTTGGATGATGAATCGGCACCAAAGTAACAACACTTGGTCAGCACCTCATAAGCATCATTCATGCCTAGTTTGGTTCAAATCCATTCAGTGGTTCTCAAGAAGAAGTTCTTTGTAAGAATTTTCCCATTAGGTCAAATGGTAAACTAAAATCCCCACTGGTGGCCATCTTGGAAGCGGTCGGAAAACTTGAACGTGTTCAATAAAATATAGTCCTTAACATGCTGAACATTTTTGCAATTTAAACTTGACCTCTATCTCAAAGCGTTTTTGAAATATAGGACAAAAAGTAAAAAATCACAAAAAATTTGACCAATAAAGGGCCACAACTAATATATAGGTACTTAGATTTTCTTTAAAATATCCATGTGGGTAGATCTTAACATGCTGAACATTTTTGCATTTTAAACTTAACCTCTATCTGTTATAGTTTTTTTAATGAAAAATTAAAAACCTCAAAATTTTGAAAATTTTACAGAAAAAAGGCAATAACTCTTAGACGGGTCATCAAATTTTCTTCAAAATTTCAGCATGGGTCGATCTTCCCATGCTGATCACTTTTATTCCACGTCAGATTTTTGTTATCTGTAACGGTTTTTGAGTTATTTGCCAAAAACTGTAATTTACCCCTATGTTCTATTTTTAGTAATGGCAGCCATGTTGTTTGACCTAAGACATACAAAATAATAAATTTGAAACGAGATACCCTAGTGATGATTCAGTTGAAGTTTGGTTCTATTTGACCCAGTGGTTTCAGAGGAGAAGATTTTTGAAAGTGAGCTAACGACAGACGGACGGATGACGGATGGACGACGGATGCCAAGTGATGGCAATAGCTCACCCTGGCATAGCCAGGTGAGCTAAAAACAAAATAAAACACCAGGTTAGTATCTTCAACCTATGAATGGCACCTACAACAAAAAAGATAATTGTCAACCATATTTATCACTCACATTGACTTTCCCATGCATTTACATTTACAGACATCATATTTATCTTATTAAACCTTAGATAGGTCGTTGGATAGGTCGATGGCAGGACTTTTCAGAAAAAAAATATTGACCTTTAGTCCAAAAAATACAGTATTTGTTGTTCAAAGGGAGATAAATCAAACTGGTATGATTTAAATTTTATTTCACATTTGGCCATAAAAAATAATTTATTGGTTCTCAGACAATCCCTGATCTAGTTTTGGGTCTAGTTTAAGGCTTGAAAACTTTTTTTTGCAATTTCAATAAAATAAAAAATCACCTCTCTCACTACATTTTTGGTGGTTTGTTCAGTGTAAAAAGCTGCCTCATCTACTTTTTGGCAAATAAAAAGATAAAAAAATCACCTCCCTCCCTCATCATTTTCAAAGAAAAATTGCCTGAGAACCAATTAATTAATTTTGTATGGCCTAATTGTGGTGAAATTTTATCATGTTTATGAGATTATCAGATCCAAAGTCAAGAGGTCAAAATATTCTAGTATAGACATATTAAAAACTATATGCTACGTATACCTAATATTTGATTGGAGGGGGCATAAAATCAAAAGGTCACAGACCTTTATTCTAGTAGCAGTTTCAATGTTAACTAAATATCTATTGTAGCCTACAAAACAACATGATGAATCAAACCTGGAATTCAATACCAAGTTTTCAAGCAGTTTCTCTTTTTAAATGATTCTCATGGTTTCAGGCCTTGACAATACCTTTTCAATTTACCAAAAATCTAAATGGCATCAGAGTGCACAAGCTGAGTTGCAACTTCAAATATTATGTGGAGACCCAAATATTTCTAAATTGTCTGCCTATCATCTTTCCTACCTAATATCCAAAATTCTAAGAATTCAAAAAGGTCAAGTTTCATAGCTTGACATTTCAATATATAATTTCACTGGGACCTCAATTTTGAACTGATTACAATTTCAATCAATACAGGTTTCTAAAATATCTGGCAGCAAATACAATACTAAAAATTTCTTTGAATCAGATGTTGCTATCAGTCACCATGACCTTGACCTTTGACCTATTTTCTCCAAAATCAATAGGGTTCCTCCCCTCCTGGTACCCAACAATCCAAGTTTCATTTCAATTAGATGTAAACTTTTTGAGTTATCAATGGGAAACCATTTTTTTTTTTGGAAATTTTCAATCTATTTTCGGTCACTGTGACCTTTACCTTTTACCTACTTTCTCCAAGATCAATAGGGTTCCTCACCTCCTGGTACCCAACAATATATCCAATTTTCATTTCAATTGGAGGTAAACTTTTTGAGTTATCATCCAGAAACCTTTTTTTTTTTGAAATTTTCAATCTATTTTCGATCACTGTGACCTTTGCCTTTGACCTACTTTCTCCAAGACCAATAGGGTTCCTCACCTCCTGGTACCCAACAATATATCCAAGTTTCATTTCAATTGGATGTAAACTTTTTGAACTATCTTGAAAACAAATTTTTCTGAAATTTTCAGTCTATTTCGATCACTGTGATCTTGACCTTTGACCTACTTTCTCCAAAATAAATAGTGTTCCTCCCCTCCTTGTACCCAACAATATATCCATTTTTCATTTAAATTGGATGTAAACTTTTTTATTTATCATACTGAAAGCAATGTTTGACAACCGCCTGCCCACCCGCACATACACACGCCAGAAAAAATCAACTTGGCCAGAGTTTTGTGGTAGACAACTTACATACCAAGTTTGAAGACTTATGACATTTTGTTCACAAGTTATCGGTCAGAAATCTTCGGAAGACGGACAGACAGATGGATGAACTGACCGAAGAACCTCACCTTTAAATGTGTCAGGATATAATAAAGGGCTACGCCAAGCGCAGCATGATACGACCGCAGCATGTCGTCCACTGAAATTTGAAAAAGTGTACGGTAATTTAAAGTGAGTATGGACATACGAAAGAGTTTGAAACAATAATAAGATGGACGCAATAAGGAGATTGACCCAGTAATTAGCTGGACACAAACTAGGGAAAATAAAAATTAGCCCTTATGACTCCTTATGATTCCTCTTTGACCCTTTATAGCTCCGAACATAAGAGCTATACCCAATCCATTGACATACTGCTGAAAGCTTATATCAAGAGGAATCCAAAGAAAACAAGAGCTGTCGCCGAATGGCAGCCAAATATACCCCCCGCTCATTGAACCCTAAATCAATATGGTATTTGCAAATTCAAGTTGGTGAGGACACAATACAGGTGTGGACACACTACAAATATGGACACAATGATATAATCTTCAAGAAAGAACTTTTCACAAGGGTTCCAATGTTATACTCTGTCGAAATTAGACAAATATAAAATTCACTTTTGTTTAGCTCATTTAATATTTTACACAAAAATCATAAGCATTAGAGAAATTTCATTACAACACTTTGAAAACAACTTCTCAAGAGCATTAGAATGAAAAAAAAGTGTGTCTCTCCAACAGTTTGATTTCACAATATCTACGCTTTAAATTATTTCTTTGAAAAAAAAAGATCATTGCAGAAAGAATCAACAAAACTCAAA
The DNA here is from genome assembly GCA_002080025.1 of Modiolus philippinarum. NCBI lineage: Eukaryota > Metazoa > Mollusca > Bivalvia > Mytilida > Modiolidae > Modiolus > Modiolus philippinarum. The sequence goes on from MJUU01011785.1 coordinate 256,561, forward strand.
GTCGAATTATCTCCCCTTCCTGGTTTTGGACAATAATCACATTCCTTAATGCACATCTCCATATAGTGTCCTTCCTTTGTCTAAAGCTTCATTAAAATCCTTCTAGTGGTTTAAGAGGAGTTGCGCTTACAAAGTTTATACCCATACATAGGGAATCAATGAAAAGACGAAGTCGAATTATCTCCCCTTCCTGGTTTCCGACAATAATTATATTCCTTCATGCACATCTCAATACAATGTCCTTAATTGTGTAAAGTTTCATCAAAATCCTTAAAGTGGTTTAAGAGGAGTTGTGCTAACGAGGTACCCCATACATAGGGAATCAACGAAAAGTTAAAGTCAAATTATCTCCCCATCCTGGTTTCCGACAATAATTATATTCCTTCACGCATATCTGCATAAAGTGTTCTTCCTTTGCGTAAAGTTTCATCAAAATCCTTAAAGTGGTTTAAGAGGAGTTGCGCTTACTAGGTAACCCATACATACAGAATCAACGAAAGTGGTTTAAGAGGAGTTGCGCTTACGAGGTAACCCATACATACGGAATCAACGAAAAGTCAGAGTCAAATTATCTCCCCTTCTTGGTTTCAGACAATGAATATATTCCTTCATGCACATCTCCATATAGTGTCCTTTATTTGTGTAAAGTTTGATCAATATCCTTCCAGTGATTTAAGAGGAGTTGCACTTTCAAGGTAACCCATACATGGGGTATTAATGAAAAGTCAAAGTCGATTTATCTCCCCTTCCTGGTTTCCGACAATAATTATATTCCTTCATGCACATCTTCATACAGTGTCCTTTCTTTGTGTAAAGTTTCATCAAAATCCTTCAAGTGGTTTAAGAGGAGTTGCACTTACGAGAAGTGTGCATGCCACTTGAAATGCGTTGGCATACTCCAGATTGGAAATTTTCTAAGGAGTTTACTGAAAGAAACCCCATCAAAATCCGATAAATAATAAAGATTCTGCAGTCAAATATGTGAAAACAACCAATTTAACCCCTTTTGGCCCCTTTTTCTACAACAGGCAGGCCCCGGAACATAAAATTAAAGCCTGGGCTAAAGCATGTGCCAAGAAACATCATACTAAAATTTGAAAATGATCCGTTCAATGGAACCAAAGTTATGCTGTCCACAGACACAAAAATACCCAATTTTACCCCTTTTTGGTCCCTTTTTCTGAAACGGTTGGGGCTACAAACCCAAAATTAAAACCCAGGATTGCCCTTATGCCAAGAAATGACATACTGAAATTTTAAGATGATCCATCTTCTAGAAACAAAGTTATGCTGGCCACAGACGCCGATGCAGACGACTGCCCCATACCATAATACAACCGCAAAATTTTTGCAGTCGTATAAAAACCATAAATTTATGAACTTCCAGTATAAATTTTATTTCAGAATCCAAATACCAACTTCCTTCTTCATAAAACACCTCTTTGTACTTTTTGCATGGAAACAACAGAAGCCATCATCAACCTTTTTGGGAGTGTACTTATGCAAGAAACCTTCACATTCTATAGTGGATAAAATCTAAGATAAAAATAGTAACAGTTTTTTTCGTTTTACCTTGTAATGGTCTAACATTGGTAAAATCATCATCAAAATATATCTGTGTTTCTGTGAAGTAATCCCACCTCAGAACGTCAAATCTTTTGTTAGATTTAAATGCTTCTGGTACTCCTGAAAAAAAATGTCAAAAGATCATAATAGAAAAATTCTAACAAGAAGCACTCCAAGGACAAATCTTGGCTTTTAAAAATACAGTCAAACTTAGATGGTTCAAACACGAAAGAGTGTGCAAGACAGATAAAAAAGTTTGAGTTAGAGGGGTATTCGAGCTATCGAAGTCAAACTATGTTTATACTTGAACAAAGGAACCAAAAAAGGGGTCAAAACATCCTGTGTTTTCCAGCTAATGCAGTTAGAGCAATCAAAATTCAACTGTATATGATGTAAGTTAAAAATTTCACATTTCAGCAAAGACAAGGGCAATAACTCTTATAATTTCAATATTCTAAAAGAAATAAACTTTACCCTCCCCAACCAACTTCCATTTCAGTTGTTGAGAGTTAAAACTTCCATGTTTAGTGTAAACATATTTTATTAATTAAACATCTTCAAAAATAATACAGAAAACAGAATACAAGATAATTAAATACAACAATTAATTAAAGGGCCACAATTTGTTCACATAAATAAGCTATACATGTATACTGAAAGTTCAATTGGCATTCGACTTAAAGTTGTGATGGAGTTGTAGATTAATAAATGAACTAGTTTTGGCTTAATGGACCTCTAAAATCAGCAAACTAAAATTTGAAGTATATTGATTAATGACATGAACAACTTAATAATGTAAACAAAATATTATGCAGTTTGATTTAAATGGGACATTTCATAGTAAGTTATGGAGAAGCTACAAATTAATGATTGAGTAATTTTTGGCTTGTTTAAAGCTGGAATTAGTTTAATCATAGCTTTTCATAATCTCAGGGGTGTAAAAATTTTTTCCTGAAGGTCAAGCCCAAGGCTTTTAAAGATTTGTCAAGGCCAAGCCCTGCTCTATAAATGCAAAGCCCCGAACAGCGACATTATCAGATTTTATACTGATTTGATTTATTAGACGTGTTGAGACAACATGAATTGGAACATAAAATCAGATCAAATAAAAGATCAAAATGATTCCGATACTAATTAGAATGTTGATATATTTTTATGTCGATCAAAACAAAATAGATAGTGATCAACTGTAGAAAACACTACCAGGAAGTTATTTGTCGATGTTCGAGACTTAATTTGACATCAAATTTAAATGAAACTCTCAGTAAATTTATTGAAAATTCTTTCTTATTTAAATACAGAAAGGCCAGATGGACTTTTTCTTAAGGAAAAACGGTAGTCTGGGGTGTCCAATTGCACCGCCCCGGGCATCAGACTAACAGATTTTTACACCCCTGAATCTGAAAACTAGAGTCACTGTGGCCTAGTGGGCCACGGATTCCCCCCACCCCACCTCTTCCTGATTTTTTTTAATATCTGGAAAAAAGGAATTATTTGAAAAAAATACATATTGCACATCTACAATATGTAATTAAGGTCCAGCATAAGTGTCATGAAATTCAAATCAGTGTTTTAAGAGGAGTAGTGGATACCAGGTGGTCACCATATGGTTTGCATTGAGCTAAAATGACGAAGTCAAAACATGTCCAAAATCTTGAAAAAGGGAATTATTTGGAAAAAAATATATAGTGCACATCTACAATATGTATTTAAGCTAGTGCATAAGTTTTATGAAATTCTAATCAGTGATTAAGAAGGAGTAGTGGATACCAGTGTGTCACCATATGGTTTGCATGGAGCTAAAATGACAAAGTCAAAAACATGTAAAAAAATCTGGAAAAAAGGAATTATTGGAAAACAATATACATAGTGCACATCTAAAATATGTAATTAAGCTCTTGCATATGTTTCATAAAATGCCAATCGGTGGTAAAAGAGGAGTAGTGGATACCAGATGGTCGCCATATGATTTGCATTGTGCTAAAAGAGCGAAAGTCCAAAACATGTCAAAAATCTGCAAAAAAGGAATTATTGGAAAACAAAATGCATAGTGCACATCTACAATATGTAATTAAGCTCCTACATATGTTTCATGAAATTCAAATCTGTGGTAAAAGAGTAGTGGATACTAGATGGTCGCCATATGATTTGCACTGTGCCAAAAGAGCTAAAATGACAAAGTCAAAAACATGTAAAAATTTGAAAAAGGGAATTATCATGATTATTGGAAAAAAAAAACAAAGTGCACATCTACAATATGTAATTAAGCTACTGCATAAGTTTCATGAAATTCCAATCAGTGGTTTAAGAGGAGTAGTGCCTACCAGGTGGTCAACATAAGGTTTGCATTGAGCTAAAATGACAGTCCAAAATATGTCAAAAATCTGTAAAAAAGGAATTATTGGAAAACAAAATGCATAGTGCACATCTACAATATATATAATCAAGCTCCTGCATAAGTTTCATGAAATTCCAATCAGTGGTTTAGGAGAAGTAGTGGATACCAACTTTTAGGTACAGGAAGACAGACGGACAGAAGGACAAATGGATGGAAGGATGGACGGACGGACACCATGAACACTATACACCTCCCGCTTTGCGGGAGTATAATAACATATACACAGCTTCATACAGAATAACAAAATATCAAATTAATTTCTGCAGATGGCCATTTCACAGCTATAAAGTCTCTTCAGTGCAGGCCAAATCAAAACATAAACCAAAAATTTGTACAATCTGATAGAGGACATCTAAATGAAAAGCTAAAATTAGCTAAGGACAGAGCTATACACAAACAAGATACTCCTTAGTTTAAAATAAATTTCTATAAAACAGATTATTTGCCACCTAGAGCAAATTCACGACTGATAATTTACCTATAGGCCACTGGAGAGATGACTTGCCACCAGGAGCAAATTCACTTAAGCTGATGATACTGTCTTTTGCTTTCTGTATTTCTTGTCTAGTAAGATTTAATTCTAACTGGCAAAAGTACCTGAAATTATTAAAAAAAAATGCAAGGGAGTTAATCAGGGATGAACTTAACAAATTCTCTATGTAATCAATGCATTGATTGGGTATAAACCATAGACCAGTTTATCCCTACCGCTGGCTTTTGCTAGTGCCGGTACCAAGTTCGTCTATCTAAAGTTCCTATCGTTATTTACATTTGTCTCTTGCCTTTCACTTGAGTTTTCTAGTACAGTTCACGTGTGAATCGTGGCATGTGATTGTAATTTTTGGCCATTGTAGGTGTTTATTGTTATCTTTTGTTTATAATTGCAAGAAAGGATATGGAGTAAATGGACATGAAACCACATTTACCATGATTACACATATGTTAACTCCAACTGCAATAAATTTTTAATGAGCTGTATGTAAAATTGTAGCCTTAATTGAGTATACTATTATAAATTTTAATCGAAACAAATATTTTCAATGCTCACATTTCAAAAATTTTGATTCCAATTTTGGTAAATTTCCTGAAACTTTCAAATATTAACAGTTTTTGGGAATTTTTGTTAGCAGCCATGCTTTCTGGGTGAACCTTAGTCAAAAAAGAATATTTTTACCCGTAAGGTTTCAAAAATTTCCTATTCCAATTCACATGTAGGAAAATTTCCTGATACTCTCAAAGACTAGTATTTCTTAGAATTCTTAGAAACCACATCTTAACATAGGCCAAATTATAATGACAGTGGAGTTTGCAGGCAGGACACTAGGTTCTGTGGAACCTGTTGGAGTTATTTTTATTCATATACCTGTGTATTTTGTACATGTATGTAGATATGTCGGCATGGGAAAGACAGAAAATGAACCATTAAACATCACGTCATTACATAACATTCTGAACTGAACATATATTTAAATACCTGTGCATTTTATAAATAGATATGTCATCTGGCATGGGAAAGACCGAAAATGAACCATTAAACATCACGTCATTACGTAACATTCTGAACTGAACATATATTTAAATACCTGTGTATTTTATAAATAGATATGTCGTCTGGCATGGGAAAGACAGAAAATGAACCATTAAACATCACGTTGTTACGTAACATTCTGAACTGAACATATATTTAAATACCTGTGTATTTTATAAATAGATATGTCGTCTGGCATGAGATAGACTGAAAATGAAGCATTAAACATCACGTCATTACGTAACATTCTGAACTGAACATATATTTATATACCTGTGTATTTTATAAATAGATATGTCGTCTGGCATGGGATAGACAGAAAATGAACCATTAAACATCACGTCATTACGTAACATTCTGAACTGAACATATATTTATATACCTTCGTATTTTATAAATAGATATATGTCGTCTGGCATGGAAAACACAGAAAATGAAGCATTAAACATCACGTTGTTACGTAACATTCTCAACTGAACATATATTTAAATACCTGTGTATTTTATAAATAGATATGTCATCTGGCATGGGATAGACTGAAAATGAAGCATTAAACATCACTTCATTACGTAACATTCTGAACTGAACATATATCTAAATACCTGTGTATTTTATAAATAGATATGTCGTCTGGCATGGGATAGACAGAAAATGAAGCATTAAACATCACGTCATTACGTAACATTCTGAACTGAACATATATTTATATACCTGTGTATTTTATAAATAGATATGTCGTCTGGCATGGGAAAGACAGAAAATGAAGCATTAAACATTACCTCATTACGTAACATTCTGAACTGA
>MJUU01011785.1:267217-278468 GCA_002080025.1 Modiolus philippinarum
GGTGTGGACACAATACAGGTGTGGACACAGTACAAGTGTGGACACAATACAAGTATAGACACAATGATATAATCTTCAAGAAAAAACGTTTCCCAAGGGTTCCAATGAAAACACTCTGTCTAAATCAGACAAATATAAAATTCACCTTTTTTCAGCCTATTTTACATTTTACATATCTACATATAGTGTTCTCCCTTTGTCTAAAGTTTCATCAAAATCCTTCAAGTGGATTAAGAGGAGTTGTGCATACGAGGTAACCCATACATAGGGAATCAATGAAAACTCAATGTCCAATTATCTCCCCTTCCTGGTTTCTGACAAAAATTATATTCCATCATGCACATCTCCATATAGTGTTCTTTTTTTGTGTAAAGTTTCATTAAATTCCTTCATGTGGTTTAAGAGGATTTGCGCTTACCAGGTAACCTGTACATGGGGAATCAACAAAAAGTCAAAGTCCAATTATCTCCCCTTCCTGGCTTTGGACAATAATTATATTCCTTCAAGCACATCTCCATATACTGTCCTTCCTTTGTGTAAAGTTTCATCAAAATCCTTCCAGTGGTTTAAGAAAAGTTGTGCTTACGAAGTAACCCATAATTAGCGAATCAACGAAAAAGTCAAAGTCAAATTATCTCCCCTTCCTGGTTTCGGACAATAATTATATTCCTTCATGCACATCTCCATATAGTGTCCTTCCTTTGTGTAAAGTTTCATCAAAATCCTTCGAGTGGTTTAAGAGGAGTTGCACTTACGAGGTAACCCATACTTGGGGAATCAACGAAAAAGTCAAAGTCAAATTATCTCCCCTTCCTGGTTTCCGACAATAATTATATTCCTTCATGCACATCTCCGAATAGTGTCCTTCCTTTGTGTAAAGTTTCATCAAAATCCTTCAAGTGGTTTAAGAGGAGTTGGGCTTACGACAGTCAGGGGTGTAACCTATTCAAATTATCAAATGAAGTACTTTTGTGTAACTGAATTGAGTGATGATGTATTTTCAGCAATAACTTATTTAAGTTATCAAATGTTGATTTCTTGAAAATGTCCAACTTTGATTACAAATTTCTTTATGATAAAGATTTTTCTCAAACAAACAATAGTTTTTCCCATATGGTCTGGATCTTTAACTGTGTAATTACCTATCAATTATAAATGCGCAAAAAGAGGAAATACATGCGCCAACCCCCATAAAGATTGGACCCTTGGGAAATTCAATCTCAATTATCTTTGAAATGGTTCATCAAAATCAATCAGACAGGCCATCATTAGATTACGGTCAATTTGAACTACTTAATACATGTGTAATAATAGACTTAACTGTGACCAATAAGTCAGCATTTCAACAAAACTGTATATAATGCAAAAAAGACTTTAATGAAGTTATCAACAGAGTAATGTCCCTTGATTAACAAAACAGTAACTCATACAGGTTATTGCTTGATAACTGGTATAAGTTATTTAAAAAAGTCAATATCTCATAGTAACTCATTTAAGTGATTTTGGTGATAACTTATTTAAGTTGCACCCCTGACTGTACGAGGTAACCCATAAATAGGGAATCAACGAAAAGTCGAATTATCTCCCCTTCCTGGTTTCGGACAATAATTATATTCCTTCATGCACATCTCCATATTGTGTCCTTCCTTTGTGTAAAGTTTCATCAAAATCCTTCAAGTGGTTTAAGAGGAGTTGCGCTTACGAGAAGTGTGGACAGATGGACAGACAGACAGACAGACAGACAGGGTGATTCCTATATACAGTACAGAAAGAGACATACCATAACTAATCACTGTGATAGTGGGGATGTCTAGGAAAGTGATGGGGATTAATTTTTACCTTGAAAAATTGTTTATTGGGGCAATAAAACTCAAGTCTTGTCAGGACATTTCCTGTTTTACAGGTAAAAATCTAATTTAGCAGGTAAACTTCAAAGAAAATACAGGTAAAACAGGTAATAAAATTTAATCCTCACCACTATGTTTTATTGCTTTTTAGGTCTATGACCGTGATAGTATGTCTGTGATTTTATGTCTAAAGGATTAAATTATACGTCTCTCCAAGTGATTTGTTATGGTATGTCTCTTTCTGTACTGTACCCCCAAACTTTGTTTGCGGGGGTATAAAAATACAGTTAACACACTCTCCAGCAGAGCAAAAAGTGAAGCAATCAAATCAAATTCTGAAACAGAAAGTGCACATCTACATTATGTAACAAAGATCTTGTTAAAGTTACATGAAAATCTACATGTATTCAGTGGTTCAAAAGGAGTAGCTGATAAGAGATGGGTATCCCCTGGTAATGTAATGGCTAAGTCCATGTTTGGCTATGGGAAACCCAAATAATCAATCAAATCAAATTCTGAAATAAGAGGTGCACATCTACATTCTGTCACAAAGACTACATGTATGAAAGTTTCATGAAAATCTATGCAATGGTTCAGGAGGAGTAGCGGATAAGAGATGGGCACCCTCAGGTACCCACTGGTTATGTAATGGCTAAGTCCATGTTTTGCTATGGGGAAACCCCAAAAATCAAATCAAATTCTAAATTTATAGGATGTGCACATCTACATTCTGTGACAAAGACTATGATAAAGTTTAATGAAAATCTATGCAATGGTTCCGGAGCAATAGCGGATAAGAGATGGGGTACCCTCTTTGGGTCTTGATAATTCTATTCAGTAATTTTGTTGACTGTCATGTCATGAAAATGCTAAAAAAAAATGCATGGGTATTCCACGGAACACATGTCACCTGCACTATATATTTAAGAATTGATGTGTTTGAAATAGAATTACAATGTCCATGTTGCACATCTACATTACATACTGAAGCATGCATTCCTCCAAGTTCGGTAGAAAAATACAGAGCCGTTAATGAGGAGTTGTGGATAATTGAGACATACCCTAAGACTGGATAACCTTAAGTGCAAGTTCAATGGAAATATGGAATTCTGGAGTAAATGAAAAAAAAGAAAAACAAAATGCATGGTGCACATCTTCAACATATAATAAAGCATTTGTGCAAGTTTGGTTGAAAAATACAAAGCCGTTGAGGAGTTGCGGATGATGGAGACGAACCCTCAGATCCAAATAAGCTATAAAAACAAAGTCCAAGAACAGCATAAAATTTGAAAAAAGAAACAAAATTAAAGAAAAACAAAATGCATGGTTCATATCTTCAACATATACTGAAACATTCCTGCAAGTGTGGTTAAAAAGTGCTAAGCAGTTTAGGAGGAGTTGCAGATAATGGAGATGTACCCTCAACCATGTCAACACTCCAATAAGCTAAAATAACAATGTCCAAAAACAGTGTAATATCTGGAAAAAACAAAATTAAAGAAAAACAAAATGCATGGTGCACATCTTCAACATACACTGAAGTATTCCTGCAAGTTTGGTTGAAAAGTGCCAAGCAGTTTAGGAGGAGTTGTGGATAATGAAGACGTACCCTCAACACTCCAATAGACAGATTTGTATTAGTAAATCTAGTTTCTGAATCCCTATTTCTTTATTGTATTGTTCATTCAATGTTATACTGATTTCAAATAAATATTGTTTAAACCAACACTCCAATAAGCTAAAATAACAAACTCCAAAAAACACGTAAAATCTGGATAAAAAAAAACAAAATTAAAGAAAAACAAAATACATGGTGTACATCTTCAACATACTGAAGCATTCCTGCAATTTGGTTGAAAAGTGCCCAGCTGTTTAGGAGGAGATGCGGATAATGCTTAAAATTTTTGAGCCATACAGACAGACAGACGGACGGACAGACGCAAGACGACAGATAGTGATCCCTATGTGTCGATCCACAACAACAGGATCTGAAGTGAAGCCCCTTTATAAGCTATGCTTGGAGTTGTCTTGCGAATCAAAATTAAAAAATTGGCAGATATCAACACTAGATGAGCCACACTTAACATGCTCAACAACAAAAAATTGGTGTTAAATATGAATTCTTTAGCACTCAAGCCCAGTCTCAAGGGAAATTAATAATCACAAATTTCTCTGAACTATATATAACATTTGTACATTGAACAATACTTCCTTTATCAAATTCCATCAACCAATGTGGTGATATATCATTTGTATATGGAAGTCTTTCCAAAGATATACCTGTGACATAATAATTCCTCCCTCCAGTGTACATGAGTCTTCATTCTGTAATACTCCCATGTGTAAATCTTCACTTATACTAATATGACTGACAAGTTCATACAATTTTTCGCCTCTGATGTAAGTTCGATCAGTTATGAAGAGATAATAGTCAAACGTATTCCCATAATGATCCCTAACATACTTCAATGTGTGTAATGGAAGTTTTTTATTATCAGTGTCTGGAAAGCTAATTATGTGCATACCAGGGGGAGGTAATCCACTTTTCCCATTTGTAAAATATTGCGTTTTTGTAACATAATGGGCAAATGTTTTGTTTAATGCCATTCCAAGTGAACTGACTGTTTGTGGTCTTGACAGAACCCCAACAAACAATTTTTCACGTATCCCCAACTCAGTTGAGGCAAAGCGTGGGCGTACAAATTTTTTCCCACTATTTTCCTGATATCTTTGTTCATGGATATAAAAATCATTCCCGTCCCCATGATCACGATCAGTCTCTTCAGTCTCCTCATTTTTAGTTTCTTTATTAAACTCTTGTTGATCATGAACCATTTTTGTTTCCCGAAGTTGGATAGATTTTTCCTTTGTCTTTGAGCTAACTGGATCACATAGTTCGTCTAGAAATGGTGCTATTGTCATGTTCAAAGTTACTCCCAAACAAATCCCGATCACAACAGGTATACATGATCTGAGAAAACTCGATCTACCCCAAACTGACATAGTAAATTAAGAAAACTTCACAAACGGAAAGAGAAATATGTGCGGTGATACTAAACAGAGTCGACTAAAGTCGATTAGAGTCAACTAGAGTCTACTAATGAAAAAATGATATTATAAATGAAATAAAGGTTATATATGAATAATATGTTATTTTCTTTGTTTTATAAACTTAAAAACAACAGTTATTCTTCTAGATAATCGCGTGTTTACAAGAAACAGGTATTGAGTAGAAAGAGTCGACGATTCAAAATGGCGACCAACAGAGTCTACAAGTGATCTGATATATAAATCACAATAATTAAAGCGGAATATTGTAAATTATTTTAAGATTTTGTGTAAAAAAGAAAGAATTGAAATTTTTACTTTTATTTGACCAACTATAATGTTAGAAAATACACATATTAACAACTGTCTTTGTGGTCATCAAATATGCCTATCACACTAAACACAAAATCGTTACGGAATGGCATATAAAGTAATCCGGATGTTCTAGAAATCGAACTTATTCTTAGCTGGCTGGGACTTATATAACATATTAGTCCCAGTTCTTAGTTATATTTTTCCAAGCTGTATTTCACGAAAAAATAATATTAACAGCAACAATAATACTGTCAGATCTAATGCTTGAGAAATGCAATATCCTTGCGAGCAAGGACTTACAATATTATACGTCCTTGTTGCGAGGTAATATTTACGACGAAAAAAAAAAATAGTGAGCATATTTTCATGATTCTCATAATTGCAACAAAAGACCTACATCTGATAAATATAGGATTGCTTAAAATAGAAGGACGCAACGTAAAGCAATTTTATTTGTCTTGCATATAATCTTTTCTAATTTTTCACAGGTAGGCAGAGATATTTTAAATATCTCTGATGTAAGCAACTCGATGGTTGATAAGTCCTCTTACAGTTGCCTCTTCATACATTGTGTATCTTCGTATGCACAATACTTGCTGGTCTGAATATTATCATTCATGGAAAAAGCTGAAAAAAAACTTCTGTTCTTTTGTGAAAACAGTATTTGCTTGTGCGTTGTCAGATATCAGTATGTAACCTGAAGGTAACTGTCTTCTGTTGAGAAAGCATTATTTTGTTCCGTGTGGCGGCCATTCTTGTGACTTTTTTTATTTTGCTGATCGCCTATATCTGTAATGGAATGACCTGGGACTAATATAACAGGGATTTGAAACATTTACATTTCTTACAAATTCAGTCAAAATTTATCAACAATGTTAAAAATCTTTCCTGCATAAATTATATATGACTTTAAAGCCAATACAAAGAGCTTTATACTGATAAAATTTCGTAATAGTAGGGTGGAACTAACGAGTTTAAGTCAGCCAATTTTCTTGATTTTCATTGTTCTGACGCTCATTAATCATCGATAACTGTCATTTGTTTATTGGATGGTTTCCTGATAATTTTACGACCTCTTTACACAGGAAAACAACCCCTGGTGCATTTATTACCAACTTTTAATTAGGATTTCATTGTTGTGTGAATGAAAAGTTAATGTTGTAAATATACGATAAATCAGCTTTTCGGCAATATTTTTAGAATAATTTTATGTTGAGTAAATCAAAAGTTACAGCCGAAAATCGTAGCCTGGACACCGCTTTTTATTCGATCAAACTGGTTTGTTAAATAGTTTCAAATCCCTGTTATATTAGTCCCAGGAATGACATAGAGGGAACTTTTGAAATATTTGCAAAATTTTAACGAATACTATACTAAGAACAGAGTTGCCTGAAAAAAAACATGCGGTAAAAAAATGAATTGATAAAATTTTGATTACATTAAGCAATAAACATCCTTTATTGAATTAAAAAATAGCAGATTTCATGATAATAAGTTGCAATGGTTCAAATAAAATTAGTTTATTCTCAAATCGTTTCAATCCGCGACAGCGTGGTAATTATGTTTAATTACAGGTGAGTTTATTAAATGGTTATTGTCAAATAGATTAAATATGACATATTATATAACAGAGACGCGTGCCCTAATGATTGTCATTTAACCCCATAAGCCCCGCGGTGTATTTTAATTTTTTTAACCAAACACTCCTTAAAGAATTTAGTACAAGTTTAATGTCTCAATTTTGAGGAAACCCTTAATTTAAAGTTGAAATGAGAAATTGGTATGGAAAGGGTAAAACAATAAATATTTTCAAGAAAAATATCATGAAAGGAGTAGGATCATTAAGCCGTGAATTTTATTCCTATATTGTGCCTATTCAAAATATCCTCAAATGTTGTCAAAAACTGAGAAAGGTGGCCTCTGGTAAATGTACTTCATAGGATTAAAATGAATACATGCTAACCTTGTATGCTTCCTGACATATTAGCTGTTGAACATGGCTGTAAATAGCCTTTTGTGTCCATTTTAGCCGTTTTACTGTGTTAGAGAAGATGATACTACTCGAAGGACACTGAGAACCAAAACCAATTTTTTGTTGTAAGTGTGAAAACATTTTTCCTTTAAAATGTCAGTTAACTTAGTTTGGTTCTGTATGTCCTATAGGCCTATACAATGAATTTTCACAAAAAATGTCAAATCTGTAAAAATTACATAAAAATCGCAAGTTGATCATTTCCAAGTTCCGTTGTCGAATATTTTATCTTAAAGTATGAAAATGAATTTGAACTGATTTTGTTGTCATAGTGTATATTACTGTAACAGATGACCTCTAAACCAATGTGGAAAAAAATTAATGCATTTACGAAATTGGTATGCCAAGTAAAATAAATTCACAGGAAAGTGCATAAAGAAAACTAACATACTGCAAAAGAATCATCTGCTGATATTTCTATTCAACAAGATTTGGGGTTCCCCTGTTGCCCGAAGGATATGCACAGTGGTTCAAGGTATATGCTTACCTACTCTGGCACATATTTTTGTTATGGATTTTTTAATGTTTTGATTTGATTGGAAGAGATATCAGTTATCGGAATGGCCATTTGTAAAACTACAATTTACAGAAACATGGGTATATTGATATTATTAAGAACTATAGTCGGTATTTTTGAAAAATCACTGAAGGAAACAGGTCATTGTTTGAGATAGAATGTTGAAAAGGGTTAATGAGGTATAATGTAATATTTCATGTGAAAGCACAGAGCTCTTTCTATCCTTGCCTGATAAAAAACACTAATCTAAGATTGCATGATGTAGTACAATCTGTAATTTTTATTGTAAATACTTTATTTGAAAATAAAATGTTGTATGTCTAGTCTTTTCTAGTAGTTAAAAGGGTACTAGCACTATTAAAATCTAAAATCTGACCATTTTATTCAGACAATATGGCTATTTCCTAGTCTGTAAGAGTAATGCCGATTTTACCCTTCCACTGGCCATGCAAGTTTTGCCAGTGCCTGCACCAAGAGCTANTGCAAAAAAAGAATTACAAGTTTAGAATTTTCAAATTACGAATTACAAATTAACAATTTACATTTTTTCCAGGTTCAAAAGCAGAGTTGCAATGTTAGAATTTTGACCCTTTTAGCATTCCATATGTGTATTGTGTCTTTTTTTGGTGTTCTTGTTGTAAAGTTCTATTGAAATTTTCAGTCATTCATTTTCGTTTTAATTGTAGTGGCGCAGGACTTTTGTGAAGAGAAGATAAAAAAAGCCAGTATAAACTTTATTTTTTTTCATAAATTTATTTCTAAAAACTTGACAAAAATATATTTAGATGTGTTTCAATATGTATTCCGACGATTACAACCGGAAAATAATATCCGGCTTGACTCTTTATTTATTTTTTTTTGTTTACATGCAAGTTATCCCTAAAATAAATTAATTATGTTCACAAATAATTCATTTAAATCTTTTTAAATACTTCTATGGTATAAAACAATAATATTTTACATAATTAATATAGAACATAACTTTATATAAGTGTTATTCTGTGAAATAACTTGTCGACTACTACAATATGGTCGCCATTACAAGACCACACAATTACGATAACAGCTTTTAGGACACAAATCTTATCCATTATCGATTATTTATGAAATAATTACATTTGAATATGTTCAAAACATATCAAAAATCATATTTGCTTTATTTCCAATCTTTATTTATTCAATTATATAATTTTTTCATTAGTAGACTCTAGTAGACTTTAATCGACTTTAGTCGACTCTGTTTAGTATCACCCGAAATATGTGTGCCACCCAAAAATGGAGTTTTGTTTTTATGGTCAAACTTGATTCACAACCAACCGGCGTGTTTCTCTGGGTTATACAGCAGCAAGAAAACTCGTCCCATTTCCAACTTGCTCCTGTCAAAGACGTCCACAATGAAAATTCAGATATAAAAACACCAATCGCCCCACCATAGAATGTTACGAATGCAAGTCAATTCGTACCTGGGTCATTTCGTAACAAGTCAATTTGTACCCAAGTATTTTGTACCTTTACCTGGTGTCGAGATCAATGTAGGATAACTAGCCCCTAAGACCCTTCTTGATTGTCTGTCGTCTGTACATGCTTCCGGTCCGTAAAGGTCAGGTACAAACTTTATTTCTAATATCGTTCCAGACTCTTAAAAATGTTCACACCTAACGTTAGATCGTTTCGTAACTCCTTCAACGGCACGTCTTTTTACTCAAATAAACTCAAATATACTCAAATAAACTCAAATAAACCAAAATAAAACAAAATAAACATAAATTTAGTTTGAATAATACAAAATTATGATAATTATAAGCAAAAAATATGATTTAGTTTGATTTCATTATCTTTTTTATCCGAAAAATGTGACAAATGTGTCTTATTAGTAAACGTAGTGTTGCTAGGTTGCCAAATACCTCCCTGGGGTTTAATGGACTTCATATAATGTTGTATCAGCTTTGACACTAACATTGTAATTTTTACCACTGTAAATAAGTAGCCTGGGACTGTTATATTAGTCACAGAAGTAGCTAATTGCTCAATATTTTTCACAAAAATGATAAATTGACAAATTCAGAAGTAGAATTTTACTTTATCACACAAGTGCTGTTAGGGTGCTGATGCTCAGGGCAAATACCGGTCATTTGCCGACCATTTTACAAACGTTGTAGTTTTCGTAAAAAATCTAACCAGTAAATGAAAAATAAAGACAAATTAAAAGAATAATATTTTGTTTTATTTGCAACATTTAAGAGTGGTACGAAAAGGTTCTATTTTGAAATCATCTCATTAGTTACCGTATACAAGATACACACACATCAGTTGATGGATTATTTGAACAATTTCAAAACTGTGGTAAAATAACTGTACAATAACATTAAAATATTTATTTTTATTGCTCTTAATTTATAAATAGGTTTATTTTGTACTTGATTTACTTCTATTTGGGTATACATAAGGTTATTCAGGTTTATTTGAGTTTATTTGAGTTTGTTTGAGTTTATTTGAGTAAAAAGACGTGCCCACTCATTCAATTACATTTAAGAACTATGCGTGTTAGCTACAGAAATATTACATGCATACAGGGATACATGTTTTATGTATTTAAATGTGTTTGTCTTTTGTGTATTTAAATGTGTTTGTGCTTGTATTGTATTTTATCAGTTATGCTAGTGTTGCATTTTAATCGTGCATTGTTTTATATCACGGTGCGGAATGGTAACGGACTTTTGGGGCTTTTTTCTGCGTTGCCTGACTAATCGGGTTCAGAAGCGGACTAATCGGGCCAAGAAAACCATACCTGTTGTAAAAACATGTACACAAAAGCAGAAAAGAGGTCTTAAGTATCATAAGAACTATACTCACGGAATATCGGGATGTTTATTTTCTTTGTTTATCCATCTATAAACATCCCGTACCATCCAGTTTCTTCAAAATTTTCGACACCAATGCACAGATAGAAAGAGCAAGTTGTAAATCGCAACTTATTTGTCCAAATACAGTAACATTTCCTTTATTCGTAGCATCTACTACATAGCACAGTGTGAAGTACGAAATAAACAATGTCAGCAGCATATTTTTAACTTTATAAACGTGTCAGTTTGTCAGAAAACGTGGTTTTATTGTAAACCATAGGCAACGGACTTTATGTGTTTACGGGATATTATGAAATTTTCTGGCACCGGACTAATTTGGCACCACTGGAAAAGGACTAATCGTGCATTATTTTGTATATTTTATAATGAAGAGCAAGAAACCCAATGAATAAATGGACCGAAAAGAAAAAATTATGTCCATAATATTGTTACGTCTGCAAGATATTCACACGTATTGTATGTGTCATTCACGTCTAATGTCGCCACCTTAATCTGCTTATACTGCTTTTTTTCCTGTTCTATATACTACCATATTATGCCTTTTCTATAAATAACGTCTTAAGTACTAAAATATGGAAAAATAAGTAGTGTCATAAAGACAGTTCTGCCACAATCATGCAAAATCCTG
>MJUU01011786.1:0-36209 GCA_002080025.1 Modiolus philippinarum
ATTTGTGTTATTAATGTATGAATTTTGATTGACAATTATTAAAATATTATTTAGTTATATTTGGATGGGCATGAACAAAAATTGCCTTCATGGTTTATGTTCTTTAAAGCTAAATATTTTTAAATTTGTCACAGAAGCAACTTTTGTTTAATGCGATTTCTTTACTTTTTTTTAAATTATAATTTTAATTAGTACGGCATTTGTACGGATTACGTAATATATTTTTGTAAAATTCCCTGAAACAAAGAAATACCAATATAAGCTTTTTCATGCATTCCATCATTTTTTTTTATTACAACAGACAAGGGTAGCCCCTACACTCTGTATATATATGTACACTTAAATGTGTTGCAAAATAGTTTGCCAAATTTTAACACCATATATATTGTGGGCAAATTGACTCCGTGTGAACCAGAATGTGGGTGAACGTGGGTGAATGTGCACTATGCAAATCTTTTTGTGGAAAATGTTGTATTTGTCTATTTACTGACATTGCCTGATGGGATATCTGGCGCAAGAACTCTCGATCAGTGTAGTGAGTCCACATGGGCTTACTGATGCAAACCCATGTAGACTTGCGACGTTGTTCAAGTATCAGCTGGTACCCTTTTGGACTCATGACACCGTCCAAGAGTATGAGCCTTAAGTAAACAGACATGTACACATGTATATACAATATATGAAAAGAAAGGAAATGGGGGAAAATGTCAAGGAGACAACATCCCATATCCAGGTTAAAGACCCAAAACAAAGCATCTAGGGGTCACCGTACGGTCTTCAACACAGTGAGGAACCTCACACCATGGAATGTACATGTACATTGTCAGAACATTGGGAATGTACATGTACATTGTCAGAAAATATAAAATTTATTTGACGAGCTTTAGAAACAGGTAGAAATGCTGGTAGAAAATATTCATAGGGTCGTATTCGTCTAGTAAATACCATCATTGCAGGATAACAAATTTTTCAAAAAAAATATGCATAGTTGGCATAACTCCCATACACGGCAAATGCAAGGTCCTGTCCACAACTACCAGCGTTCCTGCCCCGGTTCCTTCCATGGTATAATTATAGGTCTAGGTATATTTTAACTTGGGAAGTTAGAACTCTTGCTGTCCATGCATATACACATATATTGTGTACTACATACATATGGAAATGAAAAAAAAGGTAGCAACACAGGCACTTCCATACCCCTCCCCCTTTTTTTCTCGACATACTTAACATACCGTTTCAGAAACAATCCGAATGACTGTCGTGTTGTTTTGATATCATGAATGTTGTTTAAAACTGACTGCATCAGCAGATATGATGTGTCAACCTGAATGGAATTGACTTTATGGACGATAACGTTACGAACTGCAAGCCCATTTTTGTTGACATACGTCACTATGAAATAATTATTTATAGGATTTTATTTTTGTGAAACGCATTTCCGGTT
Source organism: Modiolus philippinarum (assembly GCA_002080025.1). Taxonomy (NCBI): domain Eukaryota; kingdom Metazoa; phylum Mollusca; class Bivalvia; order Mytilida; family Modiolidae; genus Modiolus; species Modiolus philippinarum. The sequence continues at coordinate 1,445 of MJUU01011786.1, forward strand.
CACACGAAATACACGCTCCACACGATATACACGCTCTGCACGATATGAACTGTTTCCAAGCTTGGGTACACGAACAGAACGAAATGAATCGTTTGTTTCGTGTAAAACGTGTATGAATGGTACACGCAACACACGATTTGATTTATTTGAAACGGAACGAATGGAAAACGCGAGCGGAACGAACGAAACACGGAATGTACACGCAAAAAATGTCACGTTGAACGTTCAACCAACTGTACATACAAAACATTGTAATAACACCTCATACATGTTAAATTCGTACGTTAAGGTTAATATTATATAATTTTTACTTGATGTTTCTGCTTGCACGTAATAAATGCACTTACAAGTATAATACACTTTGTCAGAATGCATTAAACTTTGGAAGCAAATCTTATTTAAACAATTGTCGGAAATAAACATATTTACTGTAATAACAAACAATATTAAAATTAAATACACAGCTGGATAGACGTTCAATAGTAGAAAATAACAGGAAAGCAAACATGAGTGAAACGAAAATAGAAAAAAAAAAGATTTTACGCATCCATACAGGAAAAACTAGGAAATCAAAGTTGTCAAACTCATTGCTTAAATCATTAAAATTTTGTTTCATATAGTAAAAAAAATTCTTCAAAAGAATATGATGAATAAAATTTTCAAAAAACTGAAATGGTTTTGGTCATTTTTATAGACTGAGTTTCAATCACACACTAAAAATCTAACTTTTCACCCCTTAAATATGATAAAATTCATTGAAATTGTGCTTCTAATATTAAACTCCTTTGAATGGATAGAATAAATAATTTAAAAAAAAATCAATTGTTTTTGTCATTCTAAATAAATTGTTTAAACTGCAGACTAAAAATCTTACTTTCCAAGCCTTAAGTATGTTAAAATTCATTAAAATTGTGTTTCGCAAAAGATAAAACTTCTTCGAAAGGATATGATGAATAAAAGGATGGGTTGCAATAAGGCCTTTTCCGGCCCACCTAGAATTTTGATATAATATTTTTCAATGTAACCTACAATATATGTTGTTTAAGATTGTACAATAAAATATCACAACGCGCATGTGCACATCACATGATCACGTGATTTTACTAGTTCTCATTCAAAAGAATACATAGAGTATGAATAGAATAAAGATTGGCATATTGACAAAACAACAATGAACCTCATTTTGATATTTAAATAATATGCAAGCGCTGCTATTCTATCCATGATATAATTCTTGTATTAATCAATATCTTTTTTGAAAAGAAATAATATTACTCTTTGTGAGAAAAATCTACACAAAAACTTCACTTTTGGAGGTAAATGGAGTACTATGCCATCTCATTTCTTGATATTGTTTGGATTTTACTGGAAATTTGTGCTCCTCCGACAATTTGTCATATACTTTAACATATATTTTTATATTTAAAGCAAGGTATCACGTTAGTGGACTTAAATAAAATGATTTTGTCGACTTTGACCGCTTGATTCGTATTAGCATAGGTTTTACCCTTAAAATATTTTTGTTTTGATATTTGAAATGTTTGCCTCGAATTCAAACACTGAGACAGGGATTGTTGCAATGTGGATATTTTGCGCTTCACTTGGTGTAATTAAAGAATATGTGTATTAAATATTAAGAGGTGTTCTTATGAATTATACCATCATGGCCTGTAAAACTAAAGATGCATGTATCTGTTATATTTTAAGTCAGAAAGGTGATTGTTGGATTCATATATTCAAACATCATTTCTGTCCAAGTTTCACCTCTATGGGAAAGTTATAGGAGCTCCTGTAATATATCAAGATGGGAGACCTTTTTTCAAAGACAAATTCTTCTTAAATGACAGTAATAAAACTGAATATATAATATATATAGGTAACATAGGAAACAAACTAAATTGAAAATACAAAGAAATAGGAAAATATATGATCAAATTTCTTCAGAACATTTTTTGACATATGCACAGATGATGCTTTTTAAGGCAATTGATTATGCCACGGCTCGTAAATATTGTCTCAAATCCACAAAAATATAATTTTATATCGGGAAAAAACAATTATGGAAAAAAATAACAAAATAAATATCATCTACTTTTCAAACCAGATCTTCTTCAGCTTTGCCAGGTTAGAAAAAAGCTCATTCCAGGTATGAAATACGAGCAAAACCACATTTACTGAGAATTTTGATGTGTATAAAGCTTTATTGTGCATACAAGAATCAATCAAACTTTGATAAATAAGACAAATCACACAAAAAAAAATATCATAAATACACTGACTTTTCAGCTTAAAAATACTTTTCTTTTTCAATTTTTTTTATGACTTTCATTCGGAACCAGCTTGGTATTTTGTATGCATAATTCTTATTTAATAAGTACTTTCTTGTAAAATTATAAGCTTGGTTCCGCATGCAAGACAGGGTTAAAATTGAGTTTGAATATACCCCATGTTGACTATTTTTCCATAGGCTCAATGTTAATTGCCATGAAGAGGGCCATTGGAAATGAGCTAATTTCGGTGGAATGAAGCTATGTTTTCTGTTAAAATTAATAAGGTTAAAAACTACAGATTTTTCTGGTGTTGAAATGTATCAAAGAAATTATGCTTTTACTAAATTTATATTTTGGCAAATCATTGGGCCGATTTAAGTCCTTAATGCAACCCATCCTTTCAAAATATTTCAATCGTTTGGTCATTTGTATAGACAGAGTTTAAACCACACTCTAAAAATCTAACTTTTCAAGCTTTAAATATGTTAAAATTCATTAAAATTGTGTTTCGCAAAATATAAAACTCCTTCGAACGGATATGATGAATAAATTTTTTATAAAATTTAAATTGTTTTGGTTATTTTTATAGACAGAGTTTCAACCGGACACTAAAAATCTAGCTTTTCAAACTTAGATATGCTGAAATTTGTTGAAATTGTGTTTTGCACAAGATAAAGCTATTTCGAAAGGATATGATGAATATATATATTTTTTTTAAATTTCAATTGTTTTGGTCATTTTTATAAACAGAGTTAAAACCACAATCTAAAAATCTAACTTTTCAAGCCTTAGATCTGTTCAAATTCATTAAAATTGTGTTTCGTAAAATATAAAACTCCTTCGAAAGGGAATGATAAATGAAATTTTCAAAAACAAAATGAATTGTTTTGGTCATTTTCATAGACTTAGTTTTAACCATACTCTTAAAATCTAACTTTTCAAGCCTTAAATATGTTAAAATTCATTAAAATTGTGTTTCGCAAAAGATAAAACTCCTTCGAGGGGATATGATAAATATTTTTTTTCTAAAAATTTTAAATTCTTTTGGTCATCTTTATAGACAGAGTTTAAACCACACTCTAAAAATCTAACTTTTCAAGCCTTAAATATTTTAAAATTCATTAAAATTGTGTTTCGCAAAATATAAAACTCCTTCGAAAGGATATGATGAATAAAATTTTCAAAAATTTCAATTGTTTTGGTCATTTTTATAGACAGAGTTTAAACCGCAGTCTAAAAATCTAACTTTGCAAACTCAAATATGCTGAAATCTGTTGAAATTATGCTTTGCAAAAGATAAAACTCCTTTGAAAGGATATGGTGAATAAAATTTAAAAAAAAATCAATTGTTTTGGACATTTTTATAGACAGAGTTTAAACAGCAGACTAAAAATATAACTTTTCAAGCTTAAATCATCTTCGCTAGCCAAGGGTTACGATCCGATTATCTCCTGTTCACCCTTGGCAGATCTAGCCATATTTTTGGAGACACAAGTCTGAAATTATCTCCCTTTGAAGTGAGATTTTTGGCATGATTTATTGTAAAAAGATAATTTATGATATCTAATAATGTCAAAATTCAAGAAAATACTTATTTCAAGGAAAATGAACCCCCCAAAATGAAGAAACATTACAAATCCTTGGAATTTTGCAAAATTAAAAAAATCAATACAAACTTTATTTTAAGTTTTATTGTCATTTCATATATTAAAAATATGAATTCCTGTATTCTGAGTGGATGCAGCCATGTCCAACTGCAACCAATCAAATCTGTGGATTTGAAGCTTCAGAAATCGAGCTAGATCTGCCAAGGGTGAAGAGGAGATGATCGGCTAGCGAAGATGAGCTTAAATATGTAAAATTCATTAAAATTGAGTTTCACAAAATATAAAACACCTTTGAAAGGATATGATGAATTAACTTTTCAAACTGTTTAAATTGTTTTGGTCATTTTCATGGACAGAGTTTAAACCGAACACTAAACATCTAACTTTTCAAACTTGCTGAATTTTTTTTTGAAATTGTGTTTCGCAAAAGATAAAACGCCTTCGAACGGATATGATGAATACAATTTTTAAACTAGAGTAATGACTGTCGGAAACGACAGTGATCCCCGCACCCCCTGTTTGACACAGAAAACAGCTATAGACCCTGAGTATAATTTTCCTAACATTTTTTTTTTAAATCAAACTATTGACAGTCACTATTTTTACCATAAGGAATTAAAGAATATATGGTTGTTAGGCAGAATTCCAAAAAATAAGTAGTCTTTGAGACTTTCAGGAATTTTACCGAACTTGGAATCATATATTTTGAAAATCAAATTGGTGAAATGTTTCTTCTAATTGTAACAAATTTTTTAAATATGGTTTCAATGTAGAATTCCAAAAATAAGTGGTCTTTGACAATTTCAGGAAATTTACCAAATTTGGAATCAATTATTTTGGAAATCCAATTGGTGAAAATGATTGACCTTATAAAAAAATGCTAACAGTTTGGTTGCTAGGTAGAATTCCAAAAATATGTGGTCTTTGACACTTTCAGGAAATTAACCAAAATTGGAATAAATTTTGAAATTCAATCGGTGAAAATGATTGCCCTAATGGAAACAAACTCTAACAGCATAGTTGCTAGGTAGAATTCCAAAAACATATGTGGTCTTTAACACTTTCAGGAAATTTACCAAAATTGGAATCAAATATTTTTGAAATTCAATTGGTGAAAATGATTGCCCTAATGGAAATAAATCCTAACAGTTCGGTTGCTAGGTAGAATTCCAAAAATATGTGGTCTTTGACACTTTCAGGAAATTTACAAAATTGGAATCAAATATTATTCAAATTCAATTGGTGAAAATGATTGCCCTTATGGAAACAAATCCCAAAGCTTGGTTGCTAGGTATAATTCCAAAAAAATACGTGGTCTTTGACACTTTCAGGAAATTTACCAAAATTGGAATCGAATATTTTTGAAATTCAATTGGTGAAAATTATTGCCCTAATTGAAACAAATTCTTACAGTATTGTTGCTTGGTCGAATTCCAAAAAATAAGTGGTCTTTGACACTTTCAGGAAATTTACCAAAATTGGATTCAAATATTTTTGAAATTCAATTGGATAAAATGATTGCCCTAATGGAAACAAATCCTAACAGTATTGTTGCCCGGTAGAATTCCAAAAAATAAGTGGTCTTTGACACTTTCATGAAATTTACCAAAATTGGAATCAAATATTTTTGAAATCCAATTGGTAAAAATGATTAACCTTATCAAAACAAATGATAAAAGTATGGTTGCCAGGTAGAATTCCGAAACATAAGTGGTCTTTGAGACTTTCAGGATATTTACCAAAATTGGAATCACATTTTTGAATTCTAAGATTTCAGAATTTTTATTTTTTTTTTAAATACTTGCCAAAATATAAGATTATATGTCCAAATGTCAAAAATATCAGTCTTTGAGATTTTCAGGAAATTTACCAAAGTTGGAACCGGAATCAAAATTCTGAAAGCTTATTGCACATCTACAGACTATATGCAACAATTCTGCAACAAAATTAAATCCATAAATCCAAAAATGTAGGATGAGTTTGCGTCGCATGCCATATGTGTCACAATCCACATTTTGTGGTCTTTGTCAAATTGACATCTTGGGGCCTCTTGTTTGCATCAAGATAAATATAAAAAATCCGAAAGCTTATTGCGCATCTACAGACCATATGCAACAATTCTACAACAAAATTAAAACCCTAAATCCAAAAATGTAGGAGGAGTTCCCGTCGCATGCCACATGTGTCAAAATGGACATCTGGGGCCTCTTGTTTGCACCAAGACCAATATCAAAATTCCAAGAGCTTATTGCGCATCTGCAGCATATATGCAACAGTTCTATAACAAAATTAAAACCCTAAATCCAAAAATGTAAGAGGAGTTCACGTCGCAAGGATGTGGGACGGACGGACAGACGGACGGACGGAAGGACGGACGAACGGACAGACGAGGCCAACGACAATATCCCCGGCCTTTCATTCGAAAGCGTGTGGATAAGTATTTAAATTGTTGTGGTCATTTTTATAGACAGTTTCAACCGTTTACTAAAAATCAAACCTTTCAAGACTTAAATATGTCAAAATTCATTAAAATTATGTTATGCAAAATATAAAACTCCATTGAAAGAATATGATGAATAAAATTTTCAAAAAAATATTGTTTTGGTCATTTTCAAAGATCGAGTTTAAAACGCAGACTAGTATTATGCAGTTTAGATACCCAGTTCTCATTTACAGATGCATAGAAACGATTTAAATTGGAACAAAATACAGCATTTGTAATTTAATCAAACTGTTTCTTTATATTCGAAAAAGAGGTATCCTACAACCTGGAAACACACGAGAATATTATGTTTATTCGTTTTGTCTTAAAATTCCAAGTATTTACGTATCCGTCATAAGTGATTTACTGATTGATACAATGCGTAATTGACGGATGCGATCAGTAATATACGTTTACACCCGTAAAATACGTTTACATCCGTGAAATACGTAAACATCCGTTATTCATGGGTCCTTCATCGATCAGTGCAAAATCAGTCATCAATCAGTAAAAAATCCGTCATCAATCAGTCAACAATCCGTCAACAATCCATCAATAAGTAATAGCTACTGATACAAGGACTGTATTTATGGACAATGCTTGACGCCCTGCTCCAAGAAGCAGTCGATCCTCCCGCTAACTTAATGGACCAGTTAAGCTTTGGTCAAAGCACTGCACAAGCAAACACCATGTACCAGAAACAACTCAGGGCCTATAAGGAATTCCTGAACTCCAGCAGGACTGAAGACAGCAAGCTTGAATTGGAAGCCTGTGCAACACTTTTAGGATTCCGGCAAAAAGGATAGATGCCGCCCTGTGTAATCTACAGGAAACAAGCCAGGCTCTGACGCCCAAGAAAATATCAAAGGCACCTAGTAGCAGCACATCGTCCCACAACAGTAAATACCATTCGCAAGGTGGGACGCTACACGTACAGGCGCTTCCAGTCTGTTAAGAAGAAAAAGGCAAAGGCAGAAAACAGGCAACGTTATCAAAACAGGAAGCCCTGTTAGAAAAATCTACAGCTCGTCGAAAGGCTGAAATAAAAGCAACAACAGCCCTACAAAAGTCAGAGTTGGAAGCAACAGCAGCTCAGAAGAGAGCCTAGTTAAGGGCCGACCAAACGTTGCTAGAGGCAATAAAGAAGCTGTCATGGAAGACACAGAGGCTAAGATCATTGATGACGATAGTAGTCAAACAGGAGTTGATAGTGGAGACCTGCGAAGTCAGTTGCCCATAGAAGAAGCAGACCCGCTACAACGGGTTCAACAATATGTTGAAGAACACTCCTTCAATGTTTCAAATGAGGAGCTACAAAATATTCCGTCAGTATTATATGGGCCTCCAGACCACCGGAAGTTACCTCAACCCCAACAGTAGTATATGGAACACCGAAAGTAACATCTACTCCAGCGTAAATCTTAGTTAAACAGAGATGCACCGGCATTAGAACCATCACGTCTGCACTTATCACGTGACACACCAATACCAAGTTCACATGTAGTAAACCTGAACGATGACAGGACTGTGAACCAGACTTCATATATAACTAGATTCCTTCTCCATAAGGAAATAATGTTATCTGGTCTTACTAATTTCAACTACCGTTCTGAATCCTACTTTGTATGGAAAAATAGCTTCAACTCAGTTGTCGATGAAGCCAAAGTGTCTGACTCACAACAGTGAAATGGCTAGGAGTTGAGTCTTCAAAACAGGCTGAAAGTATAAGGAGGTCATGTGAAAACCCCACTGAATGTCTCAGATTGTTGTGGGATCGCTTAGATACCAGGTATGGATCTCCTGAAATGGTGAAAGCTTCAATAATGAACAGACTGGTGAACTTTCCAAAATTAACAAACAAGAACAGTGCACGTCTGTATGAGTTATCCGATTTATTGTCGGAAATAGAACACATCAAACAGAATCCAAAATTGCAGTCACTTCTTGGATATTTCGATTCGTCATCTGGGATACGGCCAATAGTCAGCAACCTCCCATATGCTCTCCAAGAAAAATGGACAACAAGAGCTTATAACTACAAATCGTCACATAATGTACCATTTTCACAATTCACCGAGTTCTCCACATTCATTCGGGAAATAAGCAAAATCAAACATGATCCCGGATTCTGTTATGAACAAGAACAGCAAACAACTCCAAAGTATTTTGGAAGAAAACCACCCGTGGCCAAAACCCGGGTAGAATCTCACAAGATTGGTGTCGACAGATCATGTCCAAACAAGCCCAGGTAAGATATTGGGTGCACCATGCCCAAGTGTACAGAGAACGGAGCACCAGAGAGGTGCGTCATACAAAACACAAGGCATTCATTAGACGAATGTAAAGGATTCAAGTCCAAATCAATTGAAGAGCGGAGAGTGATCCTCAAACAAAACAACCTATGTTTTAGGTGTTGGGACTCTACAACCCACAGGAGCAGATACTGCAAGGCGAATATTTCCTGCAGAGACTGCGAAGCAAATAACACACCACCGCCTTACATATAGCTAGGCAGGCATCTCCAGTTGGCCCCGTACACCATCACGGCGGTGAGAGAGAACGGCAGAACGGCGGGGAGGCAAGTTTTGCCAGCAGTACTGACAAAACATTTAACTCGTCTTGCACAGAAATCTGGAAATAACACATGCAAATCATGTGCCAATATCATCCCTGTCAATGTACATCATAGGGACAACTCAGACAAGACTGTTGAAATGTATTCAACATTGAAGACCAACCAGAAAATTATACCCTGACCACTTGTTCAGGTCGTATTGCCACCAGTGGTAGAAAAGCTAAAGGGTTTATTGTCCAATCTTTACACGGGCATGAAGTGTTACAACTGCCAGTTTTGGTAGAATGTAATTATATTCCAAGCAGCAGAGACAAAATCCCGTCTCCAAACACTTTCTACGTATGAAAGATATAGCTGGAAGAATCCCTCAAATCAAAGATAGCAGGAAGATAATGCTGCTCATAGGAAGAGACCTTCCGGAGTGCATCATGTCCTAGACTATAGATATGAGCCACCTGGATCACCTTTCGCTCAGAAACTAATACTGGGCTGGGTAGTCATCGGAGAAATCTGTCTGGACTATCAACATGTAACTCCAGACTTATCTGTGAAGAAAACATTTATTTTACCTTTTGGCCAACCTACGACACTAAGACTATGTGAAAGTAAAATTTGTGTACGGGAACCAGATCCCGCTTGTTTCAATACTGCAACTAAAACAGTAAACATACCAGAATATGATATCTTTGTACAGACCACAGATGACGACAAACCAGGAATGTCGATAAACAATTTTTGAAATAAATGGACAAACACTTTACAAGTGACTCCACAGGTGGTTCGGTGTCTCCGTTGCCTTTTGGACATCAAGACAGCGACTTCCAAACAAAAAGCAACAAACAGTTAAAAGAGCAGAATTCCTCGAAAACTGTCTGTGGAGGAACGCTCTCAAAAGAGAACATTTTATAGAATTTATGTCAAAGATATTAGACAACAACCATGCGGAAGTTGCTCCGCAATTGCAAGAACAGGAATAATTTTGGTATTTACCGTTGTTTGGAGTATACCATCCCAAGAAACCTGAACAGATCAGGGGTGTGTTCGATTCCTCCGCAAAGTTCGACGGAGTATCTCTCAATCGTGTTTTGATGTCTGGTCCAGACCCATCAAACAGCTTACTGGGAGTCCTGATACGTTTCGGGAGAGAGATTCACTATGAACAGAAAAAAGTACTCTCTTTTTCTTACTGTCATTATCTGTATGCGTCCTATTAACAACTGCCAAAGAACCACGAAGTATTGTTAGGGATTGGGACAATCCTTAACAGTAGTTTATCGACATATGGTTGTGTGCATATAACTGTATAGCACTGTAACAGTGTATGAAAGTCAATGACAGTTTTTACCGGTATTGTAAATAACTGTCCCGCTTTTGACAGTGCTTTTTTACCTATTAAAAACTGACATGATTGTGATAGACCGTCCCCGATTGTGACAGTATTTATTTGGACTATCATTAACTGTTACAGTTTATGATAGACGTTTGTGGAATTTACACTACTGACTTGCACTGTCGTGAACTGTAACAGTCGATTTTAGGCCCATGTAATTCTTTGCTTTATTTTCATACAATGTGGCATAAGAATTTAAGTCATATAGTTGATTGCATGGTTTTCTATCATACTCTATCTTTATCTTTAACAAAAATAACAACTCTACGGTCCAAAATCATTTATTTTTTCAAACAGAGTATAATATCGCACTGATTCTTTGGATCAAATGTACAGAATTTACCTCTTTTTGAGTGAATAAATTAAGCAACACAAAACATCCGTAATTCACAATATCTTACTTCACAATTTTATCAAAATTTCGTATTAGTGACCATGTCGTTACAAGAAAATTACCGAGAGGGAAAAGATTGTGTCAAAAATATAATACAATCGAAAATGAATGCCATTTCTTCTTAGACAGTAAAATAAATGAGATTTACAGACGAAAATCATTACAATCGAATTAGGGTCTACTGTGACCGGTCAAAAGAGTCTAAATTATATTGTAGTTCAACTCGGTGTTATTTTAAGCAAAAATATATCAGTTTCAGACACATTTATATGATGTTGTGTTATAAGATGTTGTATTTGCCTGATTCAATATGCATGTAAGTTTCAAATAAATATATGACAGTGCAAAGGACCATTAAAATTGCTTGAACAAATTTATAGGAATATGTCGGCCTGGTAAATTTATTAATGTGTACGAATATTTGAAAATATTGTTTATGTTTTACTGTGCATCAACAAGATATTGCGACTATTTCCCGTTCAATTTGTAGGAACGGGACGTTTTGTGACTTCTGTAGCAAAAATTGAAACGGCTGTATAGCTACCATCAGATTTGCGGCTAGAGTCCTTAAACAGCTTACATATGGACAAATGTAGGGTATTTGGATCCTTTTTTTTAATATCAATATTTTATAATAATTACAAATTAAAAGAAAAACGAAATTTGAGAAATTCGAATTTAAAGTGTTTATATAAATAATTACCTGTTAGAATAAAAAGTAAAATAAAAGCAAACATAAAACATGTATAGGAAGTGTATCCACAGTTATAGAAAATAATATAGTAAATAATTTTATTCTTTCCAGCTTAAAATATCAATATTATTATCTAAATCGAAATATCCGTGAAGATCGTAAAAATATAATGCAGTATTGTATCGACATTAACATGGTCATTTGCCCGCAGGCACTACATGGTTGTAAATTGTACGCAATATGCAAATAACAGAGTCTGACTCCTCAGTCTATTCCAAAAGGAATGAAATTGATAACCAGATTTGCTTGGACTTTTTGTGAAATTTCATCCAAAATTTTGACTTTCGTCACAATTTCATATTGATCACATACTTTTATCTTGAAATTTGGACCATATTTTAAAAACATGACATTAATTACATAAATGAATAAATATATAGATATGTTTGTAAATATTAGGGTAAATTTAAAAATATGAATATAACATTAATAAATAAATTCATCTCAAATTAGATGATACAATCTTTAAGTCTGCCTCCCCCTCCCCAATCGATGCCAATGATATTCTCCCGTTATCTTGACTGGAAATTTTCTAATATCGATGTGTGATTTATCTACAAAATGATGTATTTTCTAACACTAAAGAAATTGATTAAATTACTTCCAACTGAAAACTGGCAAAATCTCATAACAGACCACGCCCTCTTCCGGTTGTCTCCATATTGAAAAAAATATGAATCTGTTTGGCAATCAGTGTTATAATATGATAGTTTTTTTTCAAACTGTGATAATTAAAATATTGAAATAAAATTTAATTTTCAATTCGGGTGTACGTCAAAACTGCTATATGCATTTCTCACTGTTCTGATTCACATGACATTAAACTAAGCAAGGATTTGTTTAGATTTCATTGAAATGAGTAAATGAACGGCAATAAATCTATTCAAAATATAATAGTTTTGTTTTCTAAATTTTATTTTATTAAAATGGTCAACTGATGCACAAAGAGTGACTTTTGCTTGCATGATGATGTATATGTTCCCGGCAATATACATATAATGTCATTCAAATTCTAGAATCCACTATTTATTTATTTATAATATTGTTTGTTTTTTTTTTTTCTTAAATTTTAAAATAACACAACTACATTGATTTACAACATTGTTACATCTGACTGCAACAATGACTTATGACGCCCTCGGGCTAATTAACACCTGGCCAAGGTGACAGGTGATGACTTGACGACATGTTTATTACATTTTGTTAATTGGATAGATGTTGAATCATTCTACCAGCAGCGTCTTCCTATTTCTAATGTGTAACCCTAACATAATACATATGTATTAAAAACTTTTGAAGCACAAATTTGGGACTTATAATCGTAATGTTTATGATAATGGGTATTTTATTTAATTAATTTTTATTTGCATTAAATTAACTAAATATTTTTTTTTTTCAATTGTGTTCACTTCTTTTATTTTTGCGTTAAACAGTTCGATTGAAAAAAATCGAATTGCGTACACATACATGTAGCATGAATGAATGTTTTACAATTATTTCCCCTGAAAATGACCATTTCTTCTGCACATGCTTGATTATATGCACTGCAAGGATTTTTTTGTAGCAAGTCCTTTTTTTGTTTGCTTTGTCTGTTTTGTTTTGTTTGTTTTGTTTGTTTTTTTATGTTTTATTTTTGTTTGTTTGTTTTTTGTTTGTTGTTTTTTTTTTTGTTGTTTTTTTTTATTGTTCATTTGTTTGGTTGTTTTCGTTTTTTTTTCACTTATTATTTTGAAATACTCGAGGTAATATGAAAGGTATCAAATATTCATCAGTTTATAAGATTTCGAGACTTAAGATAACCGATCCATTCCTGACTTACTGCATCGGTTGACATGAGGTCACTTATATACACATCCAACGAACGAGCAATTTCTGACTCCTTTAGAAACCCCTTATGTAATTCATTTATGTAATAAGTAGCAATAACTTACTAGACGACATACTAGAGGAACGACCGGGGTACTTGTAAAACAGCAGTTACTATATTTTCAATTTAAAACTAGATTTGCAATTGCAAGCAATAGCCGATGTCACCTCAGACTCCCCACTCGATGATTCCACCTTATTCGTCTGGGGTGACATAACAACATGAATATTCTGCTTGTTGCTATCGATATAAAAAGGTTGTTGCAGCCATGGAACGACGTCCTGCACATTAACAAATGTAAACGGAGGTGTACGGAATATTCAAGACCGTGCTTATTTGTATAAACGTTGGAGACATTTTCCGGTACGTCGGATAAGCTCTATTATTCAGTGGAACTTGGGATAAAGTTAAAAGGTCCTGTTTAAGTTCAATGTTAAACCTATGGAAATTTTATCGGGGGATAAAAGGGGTTCTTGGCTCCAACCTTGTTGAGCCTGGCGCTCCGAGCTACAACACAAGGCCTCCGGGCTCCAGTCATTTAATTCTTTGCTCCAGCCTGTGTTTATTAGGACCCAATTTTCCGTTCAACCCTAAGTCATACGTTTGTTGATTCCCCATCAAAGGTTGTCTCCGTATAACTGTTTCGATTATGGATACAAAGCCACCATTAATTGTAAGTAGCAACATTGATTGAATGAGATATTAGAGGTGAACAATATAAAATCGGCAAATCATTCAAACAGATCGCAAATATGCCCTAAAATATCCAACTGCCAAAATATTTACAAGTTTTTTCTACAAATTTAGTGAAAATGTTTTTCATGCATAATATCAATAATTTGCACAGATATTTTGTTAATACCCAAAATTCTTTGAGTCTGGATATTAAACGAAAAATTTCCATAGGTTTAAGCCTATCGGCCAAGTGCGAATCGATGAGATCATTATTATAGTCTAAACAATAGATGCGACCCCCCCAAAAAAAATAACTGAAATAAAATCAATAATGTTTATTACAGTAATAATGATTCTTTCAACAATCAAATATATTGCTTGACTATAATAATGATCTCGTCGAGTCGCACTTGGAAGATAGTGTTTAATATTTTAATATTGAACTGAAAATTGTACATTTAACCTTTAGCCCGAACGGGAACCAGGATTTGCGTAATCATTTTATCTAGTTGTAGTAAGAAAAATTATATATTTGAATGTGTCTAATTTAATACTATTCTTGTCTAGTTATCATAACGATTTTAGTAAATGAGCAATTGTGTGATCTAAAAGGGGGCACGAGGGGGTTCATTTACAGGGTAACAATCTTTAAATTTAACTAAAACAGTGGACAGCAAATTTACAAATACGGAACACGAATTTTATTAATAACAGCAAATAGTGCTTTTTATTTACAGGATTCAACAGAACAGAAACACTAAATGGTCCAAAACAGTTAACAACTGATATATTTCACAAAAAAGCAACCAGCTGATAATACTAAAGACACTTTAACAACCCCTACCCCTTATTTGTTTAGTACCCAATTTTATAATACATAACACACTTGCAAAATCCATGTCAAAATTTCATTCAAATGGCAAATTCGAAGCGTGAATCTTTCTTCTAAAAGTATGAAAATGCATTTGAATTCATTTTATCATTATAGTATACATAAGAAATAATTTGTTTAAGATTTTTTGACGAAAATTTAATACATTCGCAAAATTGACATGCTAAATTAAATAATTTTACGTAAAAGTGGGAAAACCTCTTCTTAGACTGAATATAGTTGGGAGTTGGGCATATAAATCAACATATATTTGTGAGATTTCTAATCTAAGTAGTATTGATGTTATTGTTCCCGGAACAAACAACTTGGCTTTTGAAATAGAAATTAAATCTAAAGATGCAAATTCAACAGTATATCAAAAAATTGGAAGAGCAATAGTAAAAAAAAAACAAGAATTTGTATAAGTGGGAATAAAATTATATCAATTCAGGATAGGTATATTGTTATATGGCAGAAACGACCAATACATTATTGTAAATTGTAAAGTCAGCAAAGATAAAACAAAATTGGCTCAAATTAACTTTTTAATCAGACAACAAATAATAATTTTACAAATTACATACAATATATGACTTATCTGACAATAATGAAGTCCAAGTAATAGTCCAAATGAATAGTTCACTTAATTCCACCAATAAATGTCCAATAGAATAATCCTTATAATCCTCACTAAATAGTTGATAATAGATTCACAATAATTGATGTCGATTTCCAATACGATAGATGTGCGTGATAATCATATATAAACTAATTAATCCTGTATAAACTTATTAAACTGACTGACTTAACCCTTTTCAGCTACCTCATATAAATACATTTATTATTTCTAGAAAAATCTATCCACAAGATATAACTAGAACATTCTAATCAACTGACAATCACATGACTAGAATCATTATGCAAGGGAAACCTCTAGAAAAATCTATGTGTTAAAATCTGTATTTAAATTCTAGAATATTCCACATGTTCTAAGGTGTAATAGCCTTGACCCTTGTTTATTGTAAACAAGTTACATAACTAGGCCAAACAAATTACATCATATTTAGGCCTTACAAAATAAAAACAATCAATACAATGTATTATAGAATATTTACAACATTAAATTGCCTATAACACCTCAACCACCTATAACAATATTTATTATTGATATGTTGATTTATGGAAATAACCAACTGACCGTGAAAATATGGTATATCAAGGAATTGGTAAACCAAATATGTTAAAACATAGAGTTGGAGCAGATGATACAGCAACAACTGCAGAAGATCAAGCTATACCAGATGCATATAAAATAGATTTTGCATTCCACTTGATTTGGAAATATTAGAAACTCATATGCCTTTTTATCAAGCAGGTCTTGGTGATAGACTTGAATATAAACTTATATTTAATGATTACAATAAAGTTATAAAATTACTGATGCAGATGCAAATTATAAAATTAAAAATATTTGTTTAGAATTTGATATGGTTTTCCGATATTGAACTAGCAAGACATATACGACAGCAAGTTGATGGTGAAATGGTTATTTTATACGATAGAATATTAAGACATAGAAAAATACCCGCAAACAAATCTGATACACCCTGGAACATTCATTTAAATGTCCCAGCTAGAAGTATGAAAGGTATTCTAATGATCTTTGAAGATCCTGAAAGAACAAGCACTGAAACTTATTATAACCCTTAAATAACAAAAGTAGAGATGACAATAGAAGGTGTTCCAAATCAGATTATACAGTCAAGGAATGAAAGTATATCAACAATGAGATGAAATAAATAAATTCTTTGCTTTAAATTCAAAACGAAATGAAACAACAAATACAATTTTAAAAAAAAATGTTTTTTTTTATACAACTGGAGGAAAATATTTGACAAATAATTATGCTTCATGGTTAGATTTACGATCAACAGATGATAATTCTTTACATGGTTCACGTAGAACAATTGAAAATGCACTTGAAGGTATTACTATCCAAAAGGGCTGATAAATCGATAAATATTTATCTTTTTGTTATACAAGATGCACAAATCAATTTCGCAGATGGAAGATTAGAGGAGCTAGTTTCTAATCTAGCGGAGCGGAATGCAATCCGAGCAAGCGAGCGGAGCGGGTTCCCCTTTAAAAATGGAATTATAAAAATATTCCCATTGTGCTATTATATGTGGTCAAACTGGACGTGGAAAACATAATTTGTTCTTGATTTATTAGAAACTAAATATTTTGAAGTTTTTTGTTATATAGTTATCCAATGGAACAAAACATACAAAAATCGTGAGTGAATTGCTGATGTCAAAAAACCAAAAACAAAAAATCTAATAATTGTTAATCCTATTATCAATGGAGAAGAGAAATAATAATATTTAAAAAAAAAAAAATATGCTGGTTATCCAACATTATATATTATTGATGATTGTAGTTCAACCACATAATTAATAATGAAAAGAAGTATGTTAACCGAATAATCTTTTTCAGGAAGACATGCAGAACAATCAGTATGGATTATTTCACAAAAATATAATTCCGTGTTAAAAGATTTAAGAGAACAAATAAAATGGTTATGTATGTTTTATACACAAGACAGAAATAGTTTTGATAAATGTTTAGAAGAAAATGATTTTATTCCAACTTTAGAAGAAAGACAATTCTCAAAGGATAAAAGAAGAACTTAAAAAAAAATCATCGTAAATAAATATTAAAAACAAACCTATCTACTGGTTATTGGGTAATTAATTGAGTAATGCCTAACAAATGCTTAAGTACGGAAGCGTATATTCGTCTCTTCTTATTATTAATTTCGCCTTAACTTTGTGTTATTTTTTAGGAATAAATGCTTTATATGGTGATAATTAAGGGTTATTAAGTAATGCTTATATCACTATTAATTGTAATCTTTGTTAAATTTTCTTTGAATTGTCGTTTATAATATTTAGCTCAATTTTATTAAAATGTTGATAATTATTATAATTGTAACGGTCATTTAATTAATTATACTTAATCCCTATATATAGTAAGCAAATGTTATTTAGAAAACAGTTACTGCTTTATAAGATCATATTCCGTTATTAATTATTCTTGTTTAATGACTTATAACGTATACATGGCAATATTTATTGCAAATTTAATCAAATGGGTTGGAGTTTTGGAATGGGCTTGGAGATTCTTTAAAAACAAAAATAAATAAAAATATGCTTTTTAATCTTCTTATATCTTTTTTCCGCCACTCCCACCGCAGCAGCAATAAACCACCGTTGAATTCCCGAGATGAGCACACGAGCAGCAAAAATTAGCAGAAACAATGAGCAGTGAGAGCAGCGAAAATAAGCAAGTTAGCAGCGACATGAGCAGCATGAGCAGCAAAAATTAACAAGTGAGCAGAGAAATAGAAGCGTGAGCAGCGAATTGCGCACGTGAGTATACTCAGAAACAGCGGTATTACCACGTTCACTTACGCTCTCACTGCAGCAGCAGAATTTTCCGAGATGACCAAGGGAGCAGCGAAATGATCAAGTGAGCAGCGACATTCCGAATCATCTCTGATGGTATATAAAAATATCATTTTGTTTTGGGAGTTAAAGTCAACTCAGCTGGATGTTGATTTCTTCTGACAAATCCAAGGACCCATAATTACTATCATATGATAAAATATATCACTTTATTAATGTCTTCAATTGACTCAGATTTTTGAAGATACCCCGAAAATATATAGTACTTTACTTTGGAGATATTGTCATTTTGGCCTCTCCCTAAATTTTGGACCTAACAACACTAATACTGTAAGAGATTGGACTTCGTAAATGTCACCATTCGTTTCAGAAGCATAAAGTTACCTCGAAAACATATATATGGTTTGTTTCCATTGATTTATTTACTTTTTTTTTACATTTTTTGGTCGTTTAGGGCTTGCTTTATGGTGTGAGGTTCCTCACTGTAATGAAGACCATACGGTAACCCCTAGATGCTTTGTTTTTTGGTCGTTTTAATTGCAATATTATAAAGTCCTACAAAGATTTGGCATGTCGCTGCTCACTTGATCATTTCACTGCTCACGTGCTCATTTCGCTGCTCGCATGCTCATCTCGGGAATTGCTGCAGTGGGAGCGCTGGTGAAAGTGGTAATTTTGCTGTTTCTGAGTATGATCACGTGTGCTCATTTCGTTGCTCACGGTGCTTATTTTCTGCTCACTTGCTCATAATCGATGCTCGCGTGCTCATCTCGGATATTCAGCATTGGTTTATCACTTGTTCGTGGTCATTTCGCTGCTTACCTACTTATTTCTCTGCTCATTTGCTCATTTTTTGTGCTGCCCGCGTACTCATTTCGGGAATTCAATGGAGCTTTATTGCTGCTGTTGTGGGAGCGCTGGAAAAACGATATTACAAAAGCAGCACACACATTTTTATTCATTTATTTTAAAGGAATCTCCAAGCCCCATTCTAAAACTACAACCCATTCGATTAACTTTCCAATAAATATTGCCATGTATACGTTATAGAAAAAAGAAAACTAATTATTTTTATATAAAAATGACAACAAATGAGAAACAAATTGCAAACATGTTATATCATGCAGGTGTGGAAACATTATTAACAATTGGAAATGCAGAATTGGGTAGATAGATATATAAGAGACCAGCACCAAAAGTGGATTTTAATATGGGTGATATTGGTATGTTATCCATTAATATATTACATGCGATGGTAACAAGATATATGTTGGCTAAGCAAGGTATTATACCTGGAAATATTGTAAAATGAGCTAAAAATGGCAAGTGCATTAGTAATGATGTTAGGGGGAGCAATTACAAATGCTTTTGCTTTTTCTAGTAGAAATTATTTATTTTCACATATGGAAATTCATAGTAATAAAGAAAAAATAAGACATGATAAAGCAATAGAAAAATTAGAAAAAGAAACAGCAGAATGGAATAAAAGAAGAACTCAAAGATTAGATTTAATTAATGAACAATTAAAAAATAAAGACATGCTGTTAGTAATTATGAAAGTGTTTATCAAGCAATGAAAGAATATTATCATATTACTGGTAAACAATGAGACGAATTATCACCTGAACCTAAATTTAGTGATTTTTATAATCCATCTGAAGATAAAAAAAAAATAGAGAAATTGCATTTGTTATAGGAGTTATGGCATTAACTGGTTTTGTTGCATGGAAGCTGATATAAACCATAAGATTGTGTATCTATTCCATTATCTAAGGTATATCTCTTATCATCAAATGGAGTCATACTCATTTTATTTGTTTCATTAACATACATTTCATGTTTATTAAAGTTTATTGTATACATTTTATTCATATCAGTTTTACTATTAAATAGACAATCTTTATAATCATTAAATTTGATATCTTTCTTTATCGCAGTTTTTCCAATTCCCTTTATTTTTTTTTTCTTCACTTAAATCTGATAATGTATAAGAATATGCTTTACTTCTTAAAAAAAATATTTCATTCATATTTTTTTCTTTTTAATTCATCTTTATACCAATTACTTTTTATATCTTCTAAATATAAAGGGTGATCTTTAGGATACTCCGATGTATCTAGTTCATCTTTTCTTTTTTTCATATCTTCATGAATATCTTTTGTTGCGATTTTTATGAATATACTATCCGAATAAATTAATTAATTCTTTTCCCATAATTAATTAATTGTTTAGGGTAATCTTAATATAGCTTGTCCTAAATAAATAGGTTTATTAAATTTAACCGAAGTAACATTGAATTCAATTGCAAGAAAATTTTCATTAAATATTATTGAGTCTTTAAAATTTGGTTTGTTTATATATTTTTTTACTTCTTCCCTATTAATAGATAATTTAATCTCATTCCTTCCTCTAATGTTTCTAATGTCTTTCCAAAGAAACCGACGTTCATCAGGGTCCAAAGATATTTTTTTTTCAAAATCAAATGTTGCTTTTTTTCTTTGTTCTGTATTAAAATTAATATATTTTCCAACCAATCTGATTCTTCAAAAGAAATAGTTCTATATACTTTTGTAACTTTCATACAATGTTTAATATATTCATTTTGAATACTATGATGAATAATATATTTCGTTTTATCAAATAGAGTTAAGAATAGTTTTTCTTCCTTACTTAATGTTTTATCTCCTAATAAATTTAATTGATAAGGAGATAAATCTTCTTTATCTATTTTCAACTTTTAAGGTGCTAGAGGATATTTATATGTTTTCTTTTTACATTAATCCGTATACTCTAAGTCACATTCAATTATACACCCTCTTCCTTTTGGAATATTTTTATAATAATCAGGATCCTGTTCCCATTTTAAATCTTTAGTTGGTAGATTCTTGAGACATTGCTCAACCATATAAATTATTTGCATCAAGATAGAGTAAAAATTGTTCTTTTAAGAATTCATTTAAGTTTCCTCCATTCTTTATTATTTCTAAACATTCTTTCGTTTCATATTCATCTGTTATTCTATTCCCATTATCATGATAGTTGGGAGTATATTTATTAAATGCTTTTACACGTCTTGGGCCTAAACAACAAGAGAAACCACCTGTAATACCTTTCTAAAACATTTGGAACACATCAACATCGGTTAATAATTCTAATTCTATTTCTGTATATTTTAAACCACATTGCCTTGTTAAACCAGGAACAGAATAACAATAACATGGATCTATCTTATGATGTTTCAAAACGAATTTTCTACATTTTACAAATGCACCGGTTAAGATAAGAACATCTGTTTTAAGATATAAATTATGACAGTCTAATAAACTTTTACAATTATAATGTTTTCAAACTCTCTGTGCATGTTTATACTCTTCTTTTGAAATTGTTTTTTGGGTTAATAAAGAATAAAATTCTTTAATATCTGGCAATTGCTCATCTTTTATTTTTTTTTCTTAAAGAATCTACATATTCATATGGATAAAATCCTTTTTGTTTTAGTATAGACATATCCCCGGAAAACTCTTTTTCAAAAAAGGAAAATCACATTTCATTGATTTAGCAATTTCTGATGAGCTTTTATCCATAAATCTATATGAATCTAGGAATCTTATTTTTTTATAATTTGATCCATAATCTATAGAAATATATTTTTCTACGTTTTTAGAAAAAAAGTTTTACTTTATTATCTTCTTCTTCATATTTCATCAATTCTTCAATTAAAAGGTGGAAATCATAATTTTATCCATTATGAAAGAAAACAGGTATTAATTTTGTTGCTTTATCTTCTTTTGTATTGCACGATTGACACTCTGCACCTCTATAGTTACCTGAAAGATGATTATGTTCGCTTACTTTATTATATTTTTCACTTTGTCTTTCACAATTATAACAATAGAAGTCATCCATCAGAAATTTCTCATCACAATATTGACAACATGTCCTTTCTTAAATTCTTTTTCACAAACATAACATTCAGTTGCTTCTTGAAATTCGTCTTCTTCATACTTATTAATTAAGTCGGCCAAACGAAGTTTGGCGACTTATTGTTTTTGCTCCGTTTCTTATTATTATTATTATTATTATTATTATTCCTCTTTTTCTTCCGCCATGAATTTGTCCCATCCTGGTTCTCAAAGACCAGTGGTCCAATCTTAACCAAACTTGATAGGAAGATGGAACCCCCTCCCAAGATGTGCATTCCAGTCTTAGAATTTCCAAAATGGCCGCCGTTGCCATGGAAATTGAAAAATGGCGGGAAAATTAAAAGTGCTCCAAATTGCATGAAATTTGACAGAAAGGTTGTGTATGAAGGGTAGAACATATTTTGAGGTAAAAAATTTCAAAATGGCCGCCGTTGCCATGGAAACTGAAAAAAGGCGGGAAAATTAAAAGTGCTCCAAATCTCATGAAATTTGACAGGAAGGTTGTGTATGAAGTGTAGAACATATTTTTAGAATGAAAAAATGTTAGGATGGCGATCCATGGGAGGTTTGGGCGACTTTTGTGTTTCGCTTTGCGAACACAGTTATTACTTGTTTAATATTGTTTTTTTTTTCTGTTCATTTAGGTAGATGTTATAATTTATTTCTTTGAGTATCTGTATAGATTTTTTTTACATATTTTTTTGCTGCATCATTACTGACATAAGAAAAGTAGTGTGATTTATATATTTTTGGATATTCCGAATGAACGTAAATGCCATAATTATTAGGTTTTTGTTTTCGTATTGTATTTGTATATGATTCATCTGGATGTGGTTGAGTTGTAGATATTGAAATATTATCTGATTCTAAATTAGAATAGGAAACAAATGGTAATTTATTTTTAAAATGATAATTTTGAGATTCAAGAATATTTTTTTCTTTGTTTAGGCATTATGGTTTTACTACATCCGTTTTCATAACATATTTCTTTATTTTTTATTAGTGTTTCAGTTCTTGAAATCCTTTTAAATAATTTCTACATGTAAATAATTCATGATTATTCTTATCACAATTGAAACTATCTAAATCCTTAATTAAACAATAATGTGTATTTTCATTACTTTCAATGTATGAGAGATCAACTACATTTTGACTTTCTATGTTTGAAACATAAACCGAATCTAAAGATTCTTTATTTGTTTGGACCTTTAACACAAATGCATTTTTATTTGAATTATTTTGTTTTGCTACTTTTGGGATATCTTTTATTGCTACAGGATATTCGATTCCTTTCATGTTAATTTTATTTTCATATGCTTTATATTTAGATACTCTTTGTTTGTCTTTATAAGCAGGATATAATTTTGCTAATATAGACCATAAGAAACATTTGAACAGGATGAGAGTAATGACTTTCTAATATTTCATTTGATAAAGGATTTAAAAATTCATCATTATTTTATTTTCAAAGGAAATTGATTAATAACTATTTTATCTTTTCATAAGTTTATATATTACGTTATATCATTTCCTTCTATATCATCAATATCAATTTCAGTAATAAGATCTTTAAATTATTTTGAGTTTTTAGGGGTCATTTTTTTAAGTAACAATTTTAATAATGCTATTTTTATATGGTTTCTAAACAATATTTAGGTCAATAATTAAGATTCTTAAGTATAAATTCTTGATAAGATTTCTTATTTAATATAATGTAAATGTTTTATAAGTTTAAGACATTGTTTCCATTTGCATTTAAAAAATGGATCATCCAAATCTAACAAATAAATAAGCAGATAAATTACATCATAGAGTTATAAAATCTTTTCCTAAAAGACGTGTTTATGTTCATTCAATAGACCAGACATAAAAATAAAACAGGAGTAACGGTAGGTGAAGCATGTAAAACATTATTTGAAGAAAGTAAACCAATGTATATTTGGACAGAATTTTATAATCGATAAGTAAAAGAATTGTTAAAAGATAATAACATAAAGTTATATTCAATTGAGAATGAAGAAAAAACCTAGTGTAGTAGAACGCTGGATAGAAACTATGAAACAACATATGTATAAATACTTTACTGCTCATGAAACTACTAAATATTGTGATATATTTAATATGTTAGTTGAAAATAAACATTATTAATACAGTACATTCTTCAATTAAAATGACGTCTGGTGAATTCGAATAAATTAGCAGTGTATAAAAATTTATATCCAGATAAAAATAAAAAAATAAAAAACCTAAATTCAAAGTTGAAGATAGAGTAAGAATAACAAAAAAGGAAAGGTAAATTTGAAAAGGGTTATATTACTCGTTCGACTAAAGTATCTTAATTCACTCGACTGTTATTTCAATCAGGGAAGTTTGTGATGTTTTATCTTTGATTGTCAATCATAGGTTAGCATACAAGTTCCGCTGAGAAATGGTGTATCCTTTAATCATTTCTCACTTCTGGCGCTCTGTTTGCCCCTTATCTTAGACGAATATTAGAGAACGACAGCCTTAACTTCCTGCCCCTATCCATTTTTTTTTATTTCTAATTATTCATTTATTTATTTGTTATTCTATCATAGTTTGCTCTATAGCCGTTAGAGTTTAACTAATAAGAGTAAGACTTTTGTAAGATTCGATGTAGAGACACTGACAAAGTCCTTTTATTTCCTTCTCCTGTTACATTTGTAGTAAACAGCATCCGTGATGTAGCTGACGATGCTTTGTTTATTTATTTTTTTTTTTTGTACTTTAGTTTTTATAAATATGTTTTGTTTCACTGTAGTTTTACTTTTTATTGTGTTTTGATAAAGAGCCGGACAGGTCTCGAAATAGCAACTTGTAAGTGCGTGTACGGTTCACTTCAGTGTACTGCCTTGTTTTATATACCCACACTGGGTTTGAATTAGAGAATTAGAGACATGAATATCGAGATTGCCTTCCAAGCGAGGGATTTGCCTGTTCTTCGAATGCACAGACATTACAGGGAAATTTCGCTGTTCCCGCCATCTCTGTGTGAGTCCAAAGGGATGTAAGATAGAGTGAACTACAAATTTATTTTTATACACGAGTATATTAATTAACCGAAATTTGAACATGTGTTTCGTGATCTAGTGGTTGCGTATCAGATTCTCAACCTTTAGAACCTTGACAGAGGTGGTTCGAATCCCACTGGAATCAACACAAAAAATAAAATTAAATATTAAAAGACCCAGACTCTGAATCTGAATTGATAAAAACGGATGGAAAATACATCACAGACAGATAATTCAAACCAAAATGATTGATTTCATAAAACAAAATAATCAAGTACCCGAAATTGCAGTTAATTTATCTTCTGCATATGGCCATTTCGACAACAAATGTCTCTTCAATGCAGATTATATCATAACAATTGGAAAACGGAATAAATAAACTCGAATCATCTGCCTGAATCCGAACCTTCAAAATCAAGCTTGTTCCCTTCGAACTATTCACTGCCGTCTCACGGACCATGGAATGATAGTGAATAAATTCAAATTCGAATTCAAATTCTTTATTATCCTAATAGCAGGGTGCTTTCGGGCATTACAAAATCATATAGATTTCAACACAGACACATTCATCCAACCATACATGCACACAAATTGGAATGGGACCAGCGTAACAATATCTTTATCCTTCTGTAAACTTGGTAAAATGCAAGAGTTTTAGTGGTCTTACACTTGAAAAAGATGTGTATATACATAGACAGGGACTGAAAAGTCATTTTTTAAAGCAAATGCCCGTGAACGTGGTATGCTAAGTAAGTTAGTGTATCTCTCTCCTTGGGATGTATGTAAAAGTAAATTGTTAAATTTTGAAAGACAACTGTCTTCCATATGGAAACATGAGGATAGTGACTCAAAAGAAATATGAAAATGTACATTATCAAGGACAAACGATAGTATGCGTCCTTGGTAATAATTTGTAACATATCTCACATGAATTTATATTTAGCTGGGACTTATATTAGTCCCAGTTCTAAGTTAAAATTAGAGGTATGTAAATCATCGCCCGTGTACGTGAACGTTAAATAATGAAATGCAAAATTAGTTTGATGTCCACTTTAAACTATCAATGTTTTAAATTGTATCCCGTAATTTAAAAAAAAAAGAACTACAGTAATTACTGTCGGAAACGACAGTAACCCCAAGCCCCCTGTCCTGTTTGACCTTAAAAAAAACAGTTATAGATCCTTGGCTTAATTTTTCGTAACATTTTGAAATCATATATTGATACTCACTATTTTTCCTAAAAGGAATTCAAAAGTACATGTTTTTAGGCAGAATTCAAATAAGTAGTTTTTGAGACTTTCTGAGAATTTACCAAAGTTGGATTCAAATAGTTTTGAAATCCAATCGGTGAAAATGATTCCCCTAATAGAAACAAGTCATAACAGTATAGTTGCTAGGTAGAATTAAAAAAATAAGTGGTTTTAGACAATTTCAGGAAATTTACCAAAACTGGACTCAAATATTTTGAAATCCAATTGGTAAAAATAATTGCCAAAATGAAAAGAGATCCTAAAAGTATGGTTGTTAGGTAGAATTCCAAAAATAAGTGGTTTTTGACACTTTTAGACAATTTTTCAAATTTAGAATCAATGATTTTGAAAATCCAATTGGTGAAAATGATTGCCCGAATAAAAACAAACAATAACAGTATGGTTGCGAGGTTAAATTCCAAAAAATAGTAGTCTTTGACACTTTCCTGAAATTTACCAACATTTGAACCAATTATTTTGGAAATCCAATTTGTGAAAATGATTGCCGTAGTGGAAACAAGTCCTCACAGTATGGTTGCAAGGTTAAATCCCCCCCCCCCCAAAAGTAGTCTTTGACACTTTTAGGAAATTTACAAAAACTGGATGATTGCCCTAATGGCAACAAGACCATACAGTATGGTTGCTAGATCTTTGACACTTTCAGGAATTACCAAATTTGGAATCAATTATTTTGGAAATCCGATTGGTGAAAATGATTGCCCTAATAGAAACAAGTCCTAACAGTATGGTTGGTTGGTAGAATTCCCCAAAATAAGTGGTCTTTGACATTTTCAGTATTTTTACCAAAATTAGAATCTCATTTTCGGATTCTAAGTTTTCAGAATTTTGATTGTTTTCCAAATACTTGCCATTATATAAGATATAATGCCAAAATGTCAAAAAATATCAGTCTTTGGCATTTTCAGGAAATTTAACAAAGTTGGAACCAGAACCGAAATTCTGAAAGCTTATTGCACATCTACAGAGTATATGCAGCAATACTACAACAAAATTAAATCCAAAACTCTCAAAATGTAGGAGGAGTTTGCTTCGCATGACATATGTGTCACCACCCATATTTTGTGGTTTTTGTCTAATCGACATCTTGGGGCCTCTTGTTTGCTTCAAGATATATATATCAGAAATCCGAAAGCTTATTGCGCACCTACAGAGAATATGTAACAATTCTACAACAAAATTTAAACCTTAATCCAAAAATGTAGGAGGAGTTTGCGTCGCATGCCTCATGTGTCATGATGGATATCTTGGCGCCTCGTGTTTCCACCAAGATCTATATCAGAAATCCGAAAGCTTATTTCGCATCTGCAGCATGTATGTAACAGTTCTATCACAAAATTTAAAGCCTTAATCCAAAAAATTAAGGATTCGCGTCGCAAGGATTTTGTTACGGACAGACGGTTGAATTTGCCAAGTATCCCATTTGTGTGGTTTTTGCCTATGATTGCATTAAGTTTAAATTATGTCTTAGAGAGCATGTACTTATTTTTTCTTGCTTGGGATCATAGTATGAAGATTGTTATATCATACAGGTTTATGCTAAACATCAACAGCAAATTCAACCTGTTGACTAAAAGCAGTAACGCTTATTTCATTTGAACTTTCACAGTACTTGTGTTCTCTGAACGGAGTACTATGTTCATATGTCAATACATACAAAGTAGTATTTTGTACATGTGAAAATTCATTTTGAAATGTTTATTTTGCCCAAATTTGTAATTTTATAAGTTGATAAGATTAAAAAAATGAATTATACATTCCATTTTTTTAAATTTTGCAAATAGCTCAAATTACACCGGTGAAAACAAAGAAAATAAGAAATTATTTAAATACATTGGGTATTTAAATCTACCGTGAGTAAAAGGTTTTATCATGTCTATATATAATGATTTTCATTTCAAATTAAAAGAATTTATGAAAATATCAATCATTTTTGACTTGACACAAGTGATTATAGTTATCAATTCTGAAAATGTTAGCTGCATAAACATAACAATGATAGCATGAACATGCCAGTTAAATCTTATGATATGTCAATACCACATGTTTTTTTTTATTAATGAACAAAATGTAGCTGGCCAGTTATCTCAGTATTGGTTTTAAATGCATACTTATGAAAAAGAAAGTGAATAGGGTAAATGTCAAGTAGATAATATTCAATATCCAGGTTAAACCGATTGTTTACATAATATGAATCTTAAGTAATATTTGGTTAATGCAGAAACACTGGTGTTGTGAAAACTAGGTAAACCATTAGCAATTTTGCAAACCTAAAATTTAGAAATTACTTTTAATATTTTTATTATTTTTGTTAAAAAAAAAATCATTTATCAATTGCATATTTTTTTCAATATCCAGTATTGGAGTTTTGCAGTAGTTACCATACCTTGTATGTATGCATCATTAAACAGCAGAGGAGATGTAAGTGTTTATGTATAGGTTCTTATCTATTAACTTCTCGACTATCAACATTATCATGTCGGAATAAAAAAACTTTAAATCAAGATTTACATCCGGAGGGGGGGGGGGGTCACAAAATCCAGCTTCTACCACATGTTCAGATTAGCTGTTTGGGCTAGTTTAAGTTCTCTCTTATCTCGATCATATTAATCTGCAATTAAATAAAGACTATTTCTCGGACACTGGAATTGGCCATTTTTTACTTCAGAAATCTAGATGGCTTAACTTTAAGGCCGATATTTCGGGATAAAAATGCCATCGGAACACACAAATGGATGTTTTACAAAACAGAATATTGTGATTTTTAAGGAAAATAAATCAACAGGATTGGTACAAATTTGTTTGTTAAAACAATCCTCATTATACCTGAACAATAAGGAGGGGTTCATTTACTTATCAAATACCTTAAATTTTGTATTCTGAACGTTAAAAATGTAAAAAAAAAATCCCCAAAACGCCTGGGATTTTTTAATTTCCTCATTTTAACATCAGGTAATGATTAAACCTTACCCACCCCTTTTCACGTAAGAAAATTAAGGATAAATATTTGATTTACACTGTTTTATTCCAAAATGCTGACTATATTATTCAACTTATGACTTTTCATGAAGTTAATGACCCAAAAGGTAAAATTGTTACCGAAAGCTCAAAATTTTGTATTATTTAGCTGGCTGGGACGAATGCCTGGTGTGATGAGAGGTTCTTCTAGTGCCATACTTTTAGCATTGTGACCTTGACCTTACCCTTAAGACAAATTAAAAAAGAAATAACATTGTTTCTAGGAGGTAGGCTTTTAGTGGTAGGGTGTTCTTATTTGGTATGCAACTTCATTATGATGAGAGCATTCTAGTGGTTCCATAATTGCAGACATTTTGACCTTGCCCTTACCCATAGTGCAATTCAAAAAGAAACACGATAAAAATAGCCTTGCTTCTAGAAGATAAGCTTTTAGTGGTGGGATGTTCATATTTTGTATGTGACTTTCTTTTGATGAGAGATTTTAATAATGCCATATTTGAAGACATTTTGGCCTTAATCTTGCCCGTAGGTCATTAAAAAATAGAGCTTGCTTCCAGAATTAAGTTCTTAAATGGTATGGTGTTCATATTTGGTATGTAACTTCCCTTATGATGAGAGCTTTCTTCTGATACCATACTTGTAGACATTTTGACCTTGACCTTGCCCTTAACGCAAATTAAAAAAAAAACAACTTTTACCTTGCTTCTTAAAGGTAAGTTTTTTGGTGGTAAGGTATTCATAGTTCGTATCTAACTTTATTTTGATTACAACTTTCTAGTGGTACCATATCTTTTGGTTTACTAACCTTAGACATTTTGACCTCTACCTTGCCCCTAGGCATTTTTCTTTTCAAAAAAATTCATCATGCTTCTAGAATAAAGTTGTTTAGTGGTAGGGTGTTTTTGTCTCTCTTTTTTTTTCTTGGTTTTGCGACTTTTTGTGAAGAGGTTTAATGATGTATGATGGTGTCGAATTTGTAGACATTTTGACCTTGAACATGTCCATGGTGCCATTTTGATGATTGGATTTTCATATTTGGTATCTGACTTTTTTGTAATTTGAGCTTTCTGTAGTACCATATTTGTATACATTTTGACTTTGACCTTGACCATGCCCAGTGGGCAATTTTTTAAACCTTCAAAAAATAGAATTTCAGGCCTAAACTTTCCAGTAGATTCGTACTTCTTCATATTTATGGTAAGCCTAAAAACTCTGCAACTTGGCCTAAAAATGACACGAATGTGACATTTTCGACAAAAACTAATGAATTCCGCTCAATCACGGTGCTGGAGTCATCTTGCGTTTAATCTGAGATATGAGCAAAGGCCATTTTTGTAGGCCTCGTATTGACTTAAATGAAAATTACTTAGTATAACCATTTATTTACAGAGACTTTGTCTCATGTGCATTTACTTTATAGCATTTAAACCTAAATTATATTTTACTGTATCTATGATTAAAAAAAAGATCGATTTATATAATCATATACTTAAACGCCTCTTTTGGTAGTGTTTCTTTAAAATAACTTTTAAAATTGTTTCAACTCTTTTTCAAAATATTTCAGCTGTTTCCACCCAGTGATCAATGATCCGCGAGTGCCATATCCATGACTCGTAAAGTAATCGTTCATTTCAACTGGAAGTCGTGTAATCAAGGAGAATCTGTCATCGTGTAGCAATGGTATATTAAGTAACATGGCAACAATTCCTATGTAGACATCGTCTATATTTGTAATTTTAACATACGGAAATGCCATATTGATTTCTTTTATAGTACTGATATCACCTAATATTGCAGCTCCTGTTAGGAAAGGCGGATAGCAACTTTCACTGTAATCGTTATACGATGAAAATGATTTACTTTCCCTATTACGGTCAGGTATATGGTTATTTATTATGAATCCATGTAATGAAATTCTGTTTTTGAATCTTTTATCTACACCTATTGCATTAAGAAGTCTGTTTATATTTACTAAACAATCATCGTCTAAAAATAGCACCTTACTAATATTTGAACAGAATACCGTTATCCATTTATATGCCATCAAGGTCTTTTTGATATTATTGTTATATTCGTCTTCAAAAGATCCTTGTACTACATCGCGAAACCACGTTATTTTGAATTCTAACATCTGCTGAGCGTAATCCTGTTTTCCAACCATAAATACGAGCGTAAAGTTAAGATGCGATTCACTTCCCCAGGTTTTTCTAATTGCAAGCCTTTGATCAAAATGTCCTATATATGACTTTACTACAATTAATAATTGTATACTTGGATTTGGCAGAAATTTGCATTTATCTGAACATTCATTTACAAATTGAATTTCGTTAGGAAATGTGTTGATTCTGTTAACTGCTGATTTTCCATTCGTTCGAATTTCACTAATTATTTTTGTTACATTTTGCAAGGGATAAGGGAATTTTTTTCACAAATAAAAAAATTATAAATAGCAAATATAAACAGTAGGAAGAAAATAACCACGACCGCTGTAATTCTTAGTTTTGTCTTTCTTCTGGATCTAAATTGTTTCTTTGCAGTAGGACAAACAACCTAAAAGAAAAACCGTCCCTAGATTATATATATATATATATATATACAAAAAAAAAAAATAAATAACGGTTAAAATCTAAAGATATTATTCAAATGATATACACTCAAATTCATATCCGTTATAATATTTTCATAAATCGGCAAAAAGTAGGACCAAACCTGAAATCTAAAAAAGAAAGTCTGTGTCAGCTAGATTACGTTTTACTAGAGCAATGATCTAATTTAGTACAATTTTAGCAATTAGCACGGACAGAATATACCTTTGGTCATTTATTAAGGGCTGCTTGCTTTAAAAAAATCAAAATGTCCCTAAAAATCTCTGAAATTATAACACTAAAATAATTACCTTACACGAGGGTCCGACAATTGCATTTTTGGAAATATTTGTACATCCAAAATTTGACTTTAAAAATGTTCAATTTTCACCAAAAAGTCGGTTTCAGAACATAATTGCTGTATTGGTCTTACAGGTTCGAAAAAACAGAGACCTTTGTACCTCACAGGTAGAAAACAATGTTTATTTGAAAATAGTATATTTTCATCCACAGACTTCTGTGCATAATGTTTCAAAGCTTCAAATTTTGGCTCAGAAATTACGAATATCCCATATGTATGATCAAGAGTATATGTAAATAAAAGTTCTACTAAGATTTCCAGCTTAATAGAAATGACTCTTACATTCATGAGATTTTTTTAATATTTTTTGTGAAGAGATCGTTAATAATTTGATCCCTGATTAAAACGAAAACAAAAATCCCTGGTTAAACACAATGTCACCGTTAATCATAAGCTATTTACATTATATTCACTATCGATTAAAGCGGGTGTTATCTCTATGTCAATCAATTATCTGTAAAAAAGATGTATATTTCATATATTTAATAGGAAAAGATAGAAACATATTTTGTTAAGAACCATAATGAAACAAGAAATACCGTGAAAATGACGTGATAGAGATACTTTGAATTTTTTATCAACCACATTTCTGTTGAATGTTGAGGCGGTATTTTTCAACAGGCAAAAGGAATTCATGTTGGAACAAATTGAGTGTTACCTTTAACTCACCTTTTCCTTTATTCGTATGAAGCGAAATTTTTACAAGGAATAAAACAACAGAAACAATTGAGTCAAGGCTAGGTTCAGCCATTGTTACTTTCGTCCCTTCGGAAATTCTATGGCCGTCATAGATAAATATGAAATGTCGATGTCACAAATGAAAACTGACATTTTCAGATAGATTCAAGTCTTCCCGGATTTGACTTTACTGATTCTGACTTAACTCTGGATTGACCCACTGATAAGTGTAACAGGTGCTGTATCCAGAGCAGGACATGCTCATTCTTCGGGATCACCTGATGTTACTTTTTTGAGAGTGTATACTGTTAGTGCTTTAGTTTTTATTGTTGTATTTGTAGTGTTTCCGTTTTGTGGTTGTGTAGCGTTTTTGATCTTCCATCTTCTGGTATTGTCTTTGGACTTTTAATCGTGTTCTTTGTTTCTTCTGTATAATACTGCAGTTCTTTTTTTTCAGTCAACTAAAAATATGTTTATTTCATTAATTATTTATTTTTTTTAAACTTTCAATACGCAAGTTTAAAACTGAAAGGAATCTTCCTTATCCAAAGCTCTTTCCTTAGCTGAATTTGGCTTTCCATTTAGACAATTTTAATCATTTGTTCCCTATCAACCCCTGTACACCTTTTTATTCCTGGATTTCCAATGTTTTCATTTTATCTGCACTGATGAGACATAAGTTGTCGAAATGGCCATATACAGACATTAGATTTACAGTAACATCTCCGTTTTATTATTTATTCATTTAAATGAATACAATGTGGAAAAAAGATTATTTGTAGGTGATTAGAATTCGTCAAGGAAACAATACCAAGGAGACGG
This sequence comes from Modiolus philippinarum, assembly GCA_002080025.1. Classification (NCBI taxonomy): domain Eukaryota; kingdom Metazoa; phylum Mollusca; class Bivalvia; order Mytilida; family Modiolidae; genus Modiolus; species Modiolus philippinarum. Next base: position 35,445 of record MJUU01011786.1, read on the forward strand.
ACATTGTTTTTACGCAGGTCGGATTTAGCAATAGGACAGTTTTGATTTGTCTTTCAAAAACGATTTATGTAAATTGGAAATTTATTTGATAGTGGTATCAACAGAATACCCGCTAAAAAGACAGGTATTTTCCCTGTTTACGGACTTAATTTTCAGCGATTCCTGCGTCACGTCCAACTAACTTTCCCGTCTTCCCATCCAGTTTTTTTTTGTCACGATCCCGTTTTTTCACTTTCATTAAAAAAGAAATTCCACTTTTTGCTTATTTATGAGTAGCCTATTGAGCCACACTTAACACATTACTGATTTTAAAGTCGATTCTGCTAACATTTTTTACGAGTCCGATGATGGTTTACATTTTCTACTGAATATAACGTATATCGAGCAATGTATATACTTATTTCATCAACCACAGGCATTCATACTTGAAAATTGAGGCAACTTTATATACGACTATTCCATGTATTAGTTATAGTGGGTCTCTCATCACATTCGAGGGACGTATGTCCCGAAAATATGATAAGAGACCCTCTATATCTAATTTACCTGGAAGTGATAAATAACCATTTCGTGTGATAAACTATTTCAATTATGCAATTAACCAGATGTAGTCGAAGATGCGATGCGATCAACTATTTAGAAACTTATCCTAATTGTTCATGTTTAATGGTCATCATGAAGAAGAACTTATCAATACAACTATATGGATTTTCTACCAGTTGTTTAGTCAAGTATAATTGCCAAAAACCTTCATATATATATATA
>MJUU01011786.1:36380-52024 GCA_002080025.1 Modiolus philippinarum
AAAAATTGAAATAGCCCCCATTTTGATGGGATGCTCAGCATAGATCGGTCCATAACATACCATAAAAACGAAGCACAAATAAGATGTTGGGGTTTTCATCGGTACTCACTCTAATTCTTATTTTAAAGCAAAACAAGTACCATGGATTCTCTTAAACAAAGTGAAAGGGAATGCAGACTGTTAGTTAAATGAATAAATAAACTGTCTATAAATTCAGTCAACGTGGAAACTTGTTCATCTCCCCGGATTTGCGAATATTTACGCTAATGCAGGGCCTAAAAAATCAAATATAACGGTCTATCGTAGGAACCCAACGGGGTTAGAATTAGAGAAATGAATATCGAGATTGCCTTCCCACCGAGGGATTTGGCTGCTCTTCGAATGCACAGATATTACAGACAAATTACACTGCCCACGCCATCTCTGTGGGAGACCCAAGGGATGTAAAATAGAGTGAGCTGCAAATTTATTTTGACACGTAATATGAGAGTTAAGTATATTAATTAACCGAAATTTGAACATGGAATTGGTGGTGTAGTGGTTAGCGTGGCAGACTCTCAACCCTTAGTACCTTGACAGAGGGGGTTCGAATCCCACTGGAATCAACAAAAAATTAATATTTAATATTAAAAGACTTAGAATTTATAGACAGTTTATATATATATATATATATATATATATATATATNATAAGCTGTCTATAAATTCAGTCAACGTGGAAACTTGCCCATCTCCCCGGATTTGCGAATATTCACGCTAATGTAGGGCCTGAAAATTTAAATATAACGGTCTATGGTAGGAACCCAACGGGGTTAGAATTAGAGACATGAATATCGAGATTGCCTTCCCACTGAGGGATTTGGCCGTTCTTCGAATGCACAGATATTACAGATTACACTGCTCCCGACATCTCTGTGCGAGTCCAAAGGGATGTAAAATAAGATGAACTACAAATATATTTTGACTCGTTATACGAGACTTAAGTATATTAATTAACCGAAATTTGAACACGGCAGTGGTGGTCTAGTGGTAGCGTACCAGACTTTTAAACCCGTAGAACCTTGACAGAGGGGGTTCGAATCCCACTGGAGTCAACAAAAATTTAATATTTAATATTAAAAGACTTAGACTCTGAATCTGAATTGATAAAAACAGATGAAAAATTCATCACGGGCAGATGGTTCAAGCCAAAATGGTTATTTTCATTGTAAATTTGTTTTCAATTAAGTACCCAAAATTGCAGTTAATTTATCTTCTGCATATGGCCATTTCAGCAACAATATGTCTCATCAGTGCAGATTATATCAAAACAATTGGAAAACCGAATAAAAAACGAAAGATTTCTAAGTGTCATAGATTCTCTTAAACAATGTGAAAGAGAATGCAGACTGTTAGTTAAATGAATAAATAAACTGTCTATAAATTCAGTCAACCAGAGCCGGTGTAATTGAAAAATGTATTATAATTGACTGTTATTAATTACATTTTCTAATGTGATTGAATATAATGTGTAATTGATAAAAAATTCAAAAGGGGGTTCCAAACCCCGGAACCCCACTCTGGATCCGCCAATGTAAATACACCTTTAACCTGGCCTAGGCATACATACTCACCGGTCATGGCTTATCATATCACAGACAGAATAATAATAAAAACAAATCAGGCATGTATAGTGTCACACCTTCTCCGACCACTACACAGCAAGTAATCGGCTCATAAATTTTTCAAATGTTTACACATCACTACCAAAATCCTTACAACTACAAAATGTACACAATTTTTAGCCATTCACTACACATAGGGGAGGGTTTGGATCCAAGATAACGAGTTTAACCCCCCCGCAATTTTTGCGCCTGCCCCAAGTCAGGAATATGTTGGTCATTGGCTTGTCCTTGTCTTCTTATAAAATTTTAGTTTCTTGATATTTGGGTTATTGGATGTGGTTTGTTTCCATTGATTTATTCACTTTTTTACCTTTTCGGGGCCATTTAGGCCTTACTATGTGGTGTGAGGTTCCTCACTGTGTTGAAGACCATACGGTGACCCCTAGATGTTTTGTTTTTGGTCGTTTTAACCTGGATATGGGGTGTTGTCTCCTTGACATTTACCCCATTTCCTTTCTTTTTCATAATTACATGTAACTGTAATTTAATTAATTACAGGGCTGAAAAACCATGTAATTACAATTACTTTTTCAATTACTTTTCAACTGCATGTGAACAAGTTTGATTTACATGTCTTTCTTTGCATAAATTCAAAGACTTCCATCTGTTTTAAATCACATTTAGAACAAAGATAGAACTTTTTTTTTCTCATTTCTCTTAATATTTTCTGCTTACATTTTCAACTTATTTTAAAATAATAATACATGTATATGTATTTACAAATGACAATGTTAATTAACTCAGTTTAAGGACTATCCTAAATTTGTATTTATGGTCAAAAATTATAATTTAAAATACATGCTGCCTATGGATCAGAACTGGGACTAGCAAAGGTTTGTTACTCATATGAGGGTAAATAAAAAGTAAGCCTAATATAAGATGATCTGTAAGGTGATATGAACCAGAAGATTTGAATTTCAAGTGAAATTGTTGAAACATTCCAATATATTACTTTGCAGGTACACCCATAATTAGTTTTTATTTTATAATTTTTACAAATAGTTCTTTTAATATAAGAGTTTGGTTTCCTTACTTTTTATTGGCTTATACCATGTGACTATTTTCAATTTGATTCACCCAAATGTACCGGTACTTTTTTTTTGTATAAAACATGCTTTGAAACATTTATTCATTTTAATATTCGTTGCCAGGTTCCTAAACATCAATCGTTTTTCAAATTATATATTATAATTCCACCTATATTCACTCAATACACATGAATATTTTTAATTGGTATGATAAGTTAATTAGAGAAATTATAGATGCAGGTAGAATTCCTTTATGCCTGGAAAATAAAACAATAAATAACATATATTACTTATTACAATACACATTGAAAGGAAATTTATGTTTAATTCATAAAGAGATTGATGACTTTTCTGTCCATGATACTAATTTTGATTACTCTTGTATGACATGTTCAAGTAAATATAAAGTCATTATCAGCTATTCAACAATTCCCAATTTAAAGCAAAAATCAGAACAGTATGTAGTTTGTAATCAATCAATGAGAAGTAATGTCAATTTCACTAGAGGAACACATTTTTATGTGATAGTATGGATACGTATTGTTTTGTTTATATACGTGTATTATTCTGTTGTTAAATTTTGTTATATATATCTGCTTTCAAAGTTTTCAATATTTCCTGAAATGATAGATTTACTCAATAATATAAAACAATGACGCTTAATAGTATACACATTTGCACAGCTAATGTGCAAGGACTTCGGCATAAACAAAAACAATTTAGACTTTAACAGTGGTTAAAACAGCAAAAAGCAGAAATAATCTTTTTTCAAGAAAGCCACATTGACGAAAAATATTGATACAGCTGTACAAATCGAATCAGATTTTAATAGTTACAGTAGTCATGGAACGGCAAATAGCCGCGGGGTCGGGATATAAATGAACACAAACTTAGGTCGTGATATTATGGATATACATAAAGATACGGAGGGCAGAATAATTCTAATTAATGCTGAAATTGAAAGTGTTATTTACTCTTTTGTAAATATTTACGCGCCGAATAATGAATCAAATAGAAATACTTTTTTCAAAAAAATTAAACGATTTTGTAAATAAAAATGCTATTGGTGCACTGATTGTAGGAGGGGACATCGATGAAACAATGATGTCTTTAGATCGAAAAACAAATAACGATAAACATACGAGTAATGAACGTGTTTATGGTTTAAAAACATTCATGAAAAACAATACATTGATTGATATTTGGCGGGAATTAAACCCTAAAAAATACAATTTACGTGGGGAAGGAAAAATGGTAATCAAACAAGTAGAATTGACATGTTTTTGATTCGAAAAGACTTTATTTTGAACGTTAAATCTTGCGATATAAGGCCGATTACAATCAAAAGTACTGACCACCAAGCAGTTACTTTAAAAATACAAACTCTAACATCAAAAACTAAAGGTCCCGGATATTGGAAAATAAATAATTTTATCTTATCCGAAGTTGATTTCCAGAATGGTATCAAACTTATAATCAATAAATATGACAGGCTGATTAATGAAAACAATATAAACGTAGATTTACTATGGGATAGCGTAAAAAAAGAAATAAAAGAATACTCTATCAAATACAGTGTACATAGAACCAAAAACAAAAACAATAATATTAATAAAATGGAAAAATAACTCCAATCTTTAATTGAAACAAATAAAAAAAATAGGGAAAGTAATACATTAGAACAAGCGTATGAATACAGAGCAAAAGGTGCGCAGATAAGGTCTAAACAAGAATGGGTAGAAAAGGAGAAAAAAAAAAAAACACCGCATATTTTTTAGAATTAGAAAAACAACGACAAACAAAGAAAAATATAATAAAAGTAAGAGACCAATATGGAAATATTATTTTTGACCAGTCAAAAATATTGAATTTGGAGCGTCTCTTCTATGAACAACTTTATTCAGAGGATAAACCCAGTAATAGTATAGAACGTATTAAATATATATCAGAAACTAAAATACCCCGAAAGTTTAACAGTCATGAACGTAAAACAAGCGGTGGTTATAAAAATTTTAAGGAACTAACATACTCCATAAATAACTTAAAACTAAACAAAAGTCCCGGGTTAGATGGTTTGAGTACGAATTTTTATAGACAATTTTGGGATCATATTGGACCAATATTGGTCAGAGTTTTGAACCCGTGTTACGATAAACAAAAAAAAACAGTTTTCTCAAAGACAAAGTCTACTCAATCTAATATTTAAGAAAAGTGACCCTTTAAACATTTCAAATTACAGACCATTTTCTCTATTAAACACGGACTATAAGATTTGTCTTATACATTAGCAACTAGAATAAAACACGAATTGAACTCAATTATAAACTTTGATCAGACTGGATTTATCAAAAATAGATACATAGGATTTAATCTTAGGCAAATCAAAGACGTTATTGATTATGCCGATACATTTAATATAGAAGGGGCAATTTTATTCGTCGACTTCTCAAAAGCGTTTGACACTTTAAATTGGGAATTTATGTATCAAACTTTAAATCATTTTGGTTTTCATACTTCTTTTATAAATTGGATAAAACAATGTATACCGATACAAAAACTTGTGTTACAAATAACGGATGGGTTTCTGCTCCAGTAAACATAGAAAGGGGATAAAACAGGGGTGTCCCTGTTCTTCTTTGATTTTCGTCATTACAGTCGAAATAATGGCAACCAGGATAAGAAACAATAGTAATATAAAATTAATTGAAATAAGATTAAACGGTAAAACACATAACCTAAAAATATCTCAACTACCTGACGATACCACTCTATTTTTAAAGTCTAGGCAAGAAATACGTAATGCCCTTAATATTATTGAAATTTTCGGATCTTTTTCTGGCCTCAAGCTTAACACAAACAAAACAGAAGGAATTTGGATTGGAAAACTTAAACACTGTAAAGAGAAGGTTGGTGACATTAATTTCACCGATAAACCAGTAAAAGTTTTGGGGTTGTACGTTGGTACTACTAAAACAGAATGTGAAAAACTTATTTGGGACTCAAGATTACAAAAAGCCAAAAATTTAATGAAATCGTGGGAAAAGAGAAATCTTACTTTTGTCGGAAAAATACTTATCATTAAAATTCTAATAATCCCTAAATTTACATATATAGCTTGTTGTACAGTAATAAACAAAACATATGTCACAGTGCTAGAACATGAGATGTATAACTTTATTTTGGATAAAAAATGACAAAAAGAAAAAAACTCTTATAGCAAATACAGAAAAAGGAGGGCTTAATATGATCGATATAACAAGTTATTTTGACATTAAAAGTTAAATGGGTAAGTCGACTCATTGAATCCTCCAATGGAAATTGGACTATTATTCAAAATTTCTATTTTAATCGATTTGGAAGAAACTTTTTGATATTTAAAATGAATTTGGGTAAGGAAAACCAAAGAACTAAATGTATTTCCAGATTTCGGCCTTGCCGTCTTAAGATGTTGGTTTCAATTGGGAGGGGGGACCTCTGACCTACCAAAAACTTTTACAGAAATAAGGAAACAAATTATATGGGGAAACAAATTTATTGGGATAAAAAAAAATAAATCAATTTTTTTGATAAATTGGATAAAAAGTAATCTTATTTATATAAATGATATAATAGACGAAAATAAAAAAAGCAATCCCCAAAATTGGTTAAACATATTAAAAAAGGAGATTCTATAAAAGCAACTGTTAATATAGATAAGACTAATGTCAAATAACAGTACATTACAAAATCAGTTTATTTACAACTACTCTGTCAATATCAAGGCAGAAAGAAATATTGGTATTACCGTTTGGAAAGAATTATTTAAAGTTGAAATGAACGAGATTAAAGCTTCTTTCAATTTTATACACGAACAATTATGCTTAAATAAATTAAAAGTTTAAAGGTGGAAACTTTTAAGTAATATACTGCCGAATCAACAAAAATTATACACTTGGAAAATAAAGCCATCTCCAAACTGTCCGATATGCAACTGCATTGATAGATATGAACATTTTTTTTTCCATCGATGCAAATTATTAACGCCCTTTTGCAGTACATAAATGATATTCTTTCAAGAATCAGATTCAAAAAAGAAATTAAGCTAAAATTCTTGGTAATAGGATACAAATCGTTTGACAGTGATTATCAAGATTTTAATCAAATATTTAGGTTAATAGGATTTGCTATTTATAAAGCTTTTTATGCTTCAGAGCAAAGACAAAATTTATTGATTTAATTTCAATTTTTAAATCAGAATTTAAAACCTCTTTCCTTATATATAACAAAACAACAAATTATACGTGTCCCATCAAGAAAAAAATGGATTCAATACTGAATGCAGTATAAATAATATGTCTTAATGCAATATTTGGTATAAAAAATGAAATACTTTACCTTATTATTATAATATTTATCCTTTATCACAAGTCTAAAATAACCACGTTTTTGGGTCTACCATTCTTAAAGAATAACTCATGCGTCTATTAATCTCATTGATAGTTTAGATGTCCTTTTGTAAGTTTCTCTAGGTCAACGTTTTACATGCTTATTTTGTCATTGTCATTATGATATGTGTAATGGAATTACTAACTTGTAATAAATTAATAATTTTAAATGTGTGTACTGTTCACTTCAGTCTAACTCCTTGTTTTATTATTCTCACGAAGTGTGTATCTTTTAAGATCCAGTACGTCGGGAATGTTGATGTTGTGGCTTTGTTTTGAGATGATTTTATAATAGTTACAGCAACTGTATCTTTTTGATCCATCATTATTCCCTGTCTTGTTTTTGTTTTATTTGTATTTTATTTGTATTTTATTAGCCATCACAATTTTGAATTTTTTTGAAAAAACATTTCTCATTCACTGTACATTACATCCACTCTTATCATGAGTCATAAACTAATTTTCAATTCTCTGAAGAAAGATAGCAAAAAGCTTTTTTTCCCTTAAACACCATTATCAAAATTATCAAACTGATTTATTTAACAATATCATACCTAAAGGTCTAAAGTTAAAAGCGACCCATAACATCGGGCATACCTCCCAGTATTTCAATAGCAAATGGAGTTCAACTCTAGATGTATGTTCTAAAAACCTTTTAAATCTTTTAAGAGACAATTGTTTGAGCCAAATTAAATTCTTTGAAAAAGAAATTCGCATAACTAAAGACCACCTTAAGAATTCCTGTTCTCCAGCTGAGTTCTCTGTTTATTTGGAAAAATTAGCAACTTTACAAGTAAACACGGTGCTAATTTAGAAACAAAACAGAGACGAAAATTTGAAAGAGATAACATCAGACATGTTTTTCCATTGCATGTGCCAACTTAGAACAACCAAGAAGATAAGAAGAGAAGAAATAGACGGTTTAAAAGAAGACAGATGAATGAAGGAGACGGAACATCACCCGTTCTAAATTTGTCTAGAACACATCTCACAAAGGATGAAGAATCTCCTCTATCTAAAGGACTTGGCTTCTGTCCAACGCCAAGCCGACTAAATGCTAATACTCTAAGAGAAGACATGCGCTCTTTCTTTAGACGGTTACGCCTAAAAGAAAATTTTTCAAGTAAGCAGGAAGAGGATGAAGTCTCCGATCATTCCGATTCGGACACAGAATTTAAAAATTCAACATATTCAGAAAAAAGAGAACCTGGAAACCCAAGTGCAGTTAGTCCAAGGCCTTGGAAGCATATATCGAAGCTGTCCATGATGAAGTGGAACGCCAACTACCACACCAAAGAACCCCCGTTTCTAATATATCGAAATGTGAGCAGAAATCATTGCGCAACCTTGAAAACAGAGAAGACATTGTTATTAAAAAAGCAGACAAGGGGTCAACAGTAGTCGTTATGAACACCGACGACTACATTTGCGAAGCCAACCGCCAGTTTTCTAAGCCCGCCTTTTATAAAAAGTTAAAAACTGACCCGACTAAGAAGTATGCTGACGAAATAGCATCAACACTTCGCTCCATGCTTGAGAATATAAAGAACTCGATAAGGAAACTTTTGATGGTCTTCTCCCTGCTAATTCTAGAGCCGGCTTGTTCTACTTGTTATCGAAAATTAACAAGGAAGGGATCCCAGGGCGTCCTATCGTAAACTGTATTTGTCACCCAACTGAAAAAAATCTCCCATTATTTGGATCTCCAACTTCAACCCTTTGTTGAATCTCTCCTTTCCTTTGTCAAAGACACCACCGATTATATTAACAAAACCCCGTCCCAAAATCTCCCACCCCAAACATTCTTAGTGACTCTAGATGTGACATCCTTGTATACTAATATTCCACATGAAGAGGGAATCAAAGCCTGTCGCAAAGTATGGGATACTAGAACTGTTTAATCACCATCTACGGAGTCTTTAGTTAATCTGTTGAGTCTCGTGTTAAAACGTAACAACTTTGTATTTAACCACGAACATTTCCTTCATGTTAATGGGACTGCTATGGGTACGCGTGTAGCCCCATCTTATGCCAACATATTCATGGGCGATCTTGAAAAGCTTATGCTCCAGGAAGTACCTTACAAGACGTACAGTTGGCTCCGTTTCATTGATGACATCGAGATGAAATGGACAGATACTAAACCCCATCTTGATGAATTCATCGAATTTATAAACAAATTTGACCCATCTATCAAATTTACCGTTAATATGCCAGAAATTTCCAACGCATTTCTCGATACGACTTCAACACTAGTCGACGGAAAAATAAGCTTTGACTTGCATACTAAATCGACTGACACACATGCGTATCTGTTACCCAGCAGTTGTCATCCTAGACATTGTATTAATGCGATCCCGTATAGTCTCTCCACCCGCCTACGTCGGATCTGCTCGGATGACCAAACATTTAAGAAGAGGAGCAGAGAGCTTAAAGAGCAATTTGTCAACAGAGGTTACAAAGCACACAAAGTGAAAAAAAAAAAAAACAATTGATAGTGTTGCTATTTTAGAAAGAAAACAGTTATTGCAATACAGCGATAAAAAGAATAAAAACTCACGCATCCCCTTCGTTACAACTTTCCATCCACGACTCCCAGATCTGTCGGCCATTACGCGGGACTGCATGACAGTTCTTTATGTATCACCTAAAATGAAATCCCCTTTTCCTGAACCCCCACTTGTTTCATTCAGACGACCCAAGAACTTGAAGGACATGCTCGTAAGAGCAAAACTTAAATCACTAGAAATAGGACAATTTAAGACCTGTCTAGATAAACGTTGCCTTCTTTGCAAATACAGTGCCACAACATCAACTTTCGAAAGCTCAGCAACTGGGGAAACTTACCAAATTTTCGGAAATCTATCCTGTAAATCTGAAAATGTAATATATATGATAACATGCTCCGTATGTCAGCAGCAGTATATTGGTGAAACAAAGAACTCCCTCAATCTTCGATTCAATTTACATCGCAATCACATACAGAAAAAAGAACAATCACAGGCTACAGCGATCCATTTTAACACCACTGGACATAGCTGGACATGCAGGTTGTGGCCATTGACCAAAAAAGATCTTGGAACGAGACCCAAAGACAGGCAAAACAACGATTTTGGATGCAAAAACTTAAATCAAGCATGAACATAAAAGCTTAGAGAACCAAAGCCTAAATTTCCCGCCCCTTCCCATTTTTTAATTCTTTATCTTTTTTTTTTTTTTTGTTTTGTTATATTATCATATTTTGCTCTATAGCCGTTAGAGTAATAAGAATTTTGTAAGATTCAATGTACAGACACTGACAAAATTATTTTTCCCTTCTCATGTTACATTTGTAGTTAACAGCGTCCATGATGTAGCAAACAACGGCAGTAGAATACCGAAGGAACAAAGGGATGAAATTCACAAAAATCGATGTCCAAAGACAGGGCAAAACGTTAGACACAAAAACAATGACGCCAGACAGACACAAGGCACAGAACCAGAAACCACAACATTCAGAACAAAGGCACTCACAGTGTGAACTTCAGTGAAACTGAGAGTGACAACAGGTGCTCCGGAAGGGTAAGCATGTCCTGCTGTGTTAACAGCACCCGTCACACTGTGAGTGATTCAATCCGGGAAAATGTCAAAGTCGGTAGTCAAATCCGGGAAGCCGTGAATCTAGCTGAAAATGTCTACTTTCATTTGGGGTACTGACACGTCATATCTTTCAATGATGGTATGGTGATGGCCATAAAATTTCTTGAGGGATGAAATTAACAAAGGTTGAACAAATCCCTGACTAAGCAGCTTTTGGGACAGTGTTTTTGCTCTGTTCAAAAAATCACTGTACAAACTACAAGCTCGACAGTAACAAATCAACTGTGAAATGTACAGTCCATAGGCTGGAGAGGTAGGTATATTGCTGCTAAGAAAGGGAAAGTTCACAATGGGGAAATTAAAATCATCACGCTTGTCATATAGCTTAGATTTCAAACGTCCATCTTCGTCAATATACAATAAAAGATCTAGGTACGAAGCTGAAGTAGGTGTTTCAGTTGTTTCTTTAATTTAAAGCTCATTTGGATAGATCTGATGTAAATAATCCTTAAATTTAGGATTATTAAGAAAAAGCACATCGTCTATGTAGCGGAAGCTGAAATTAAAGGACTGGGCTAAATGTTTTTGTTTTCTTTGAATAAGCCCGTGGAAAAACTTGGCCTCGTACGAGTAAAGGAAAAGGTCAGCTAAAAGCGGCGCACAGCTTGTTCCCATAGGAATCCCTATAGTCTGTTGGAAAACACGACCTCCAAATTCGACGAAAATATTGTCGTTCAAAAATTCTAACATTTTGATTACGTCAGTCTCGATGTACTTCTTATTTGTAGCTGTCGATACTTTGTTTATTTTTTTTTTGTAGTATAGTCTTTGTAAATAGGTTTTATTTCACTGTATTTTTACTTTTTTATTGTGTTTTGATAAAGAGCCGGATAGGTCTCGAAATGTCAACTTTTAAATGTGTGTACTGTTCACTTCAGTCTACTGCCTTGTTTTATTATTCTCACGAAGTGTGTATCTTTTAAGATCCAGTACGTCGGGAATGTTGATGTTGATGCTTTGTTTTGAGATGAATATATATATATATATATATATATATATATATACATAAACGCCTGAAAAGATAGCCAACGCACAATCTTATAGGGTTATCGATACTGTGAAAACAAAAAATGTTATATATACGTCTAAAGTGATACACAACAATATCAAATTAAAACTATTGTAGAAAAATTTAGGCAATAAAAAACCTATATTGATCGAATGACAAAATTTTCGCTAGACCTACTAGCTTTTTCAACGTCTCTCGATAAGTGATCGTAAAAAAATTATTTACATACATCGATCGTCAAAGATTTTTTACCTCGACACAATATTACAATTTTTACACAAAGATATGTTTTACCAGACTTGCGACAAAACAAAAGTTAATGATAAATTACGAAAATAGGTAGGGGCGGGAAATTAGCCCCGCTAAACATTTTATGTACAAACACTACTTCTTTAATAAATATAAACAAATACTTTGAAAATGAATACTTAAATGAACGGAATGAAAAACAAATTACTACGATTCCTTGTTAATGCCATCCGAGTGTAATGCATATAACTCTTTGATCCAGAAGCTTTCTCTCTTTTGTCTCTCTTTATCTCTCCAACCCCGCACATGATCAATGATGATCACTTTTGATCTTGCAAAATCTTCCAAAGAATATCCAGGTAATATGAAATTGACTGGCAGGCAGAAATGGTTTTTGGTGAGGTCACTGCGGTGTCCATTCATTCTTTTGTTGAACGGTTGGACACTTTGACCCACATACTGTAGACCACAGACCTGGCAGTCAATGAGGTATGCGACATTAGGTGACTTACAATTTACATTGCAGAACACCCTGTATACCTTACCTGTTTTTTTTTTGCTACTAAATGTTTGTGTTTGTTGCATTTGCTGACAACACTTGCACCTTCTATCATCACAAGGTTTGCATTGGCCAAGTGCTGACGACTATTGCGGAAGGTCCGCTCAGACCAAAGTATCTTTAATGCTTTTTGGTCGTCTGAAAGCAATAATAGGAGGCTCAGGGAACATTTTCGATAGTTTTTTGGCATTTTTCAATTTCCTTCCAGTGATGTCGGACCAAGCTCCAAACGTTTTCTAGCAAAGGATGATACGTGAAGGAGCTCGTCTCCTGGTGACCTGGCATGCTCTATTGAAACCTTTTTGTATGACTTTGTCAGAGTACCCCTTGATTTTAGATGGTGTCTTCAATCCCCAAGTCTTTGATTAGTGGTGTTATCAGATTAACAAATGCGTTTTACTCTGATGGCTTGGCTATATGGTATGTTATTAAAACAGTGTTTAGGGTGCCAACTTGATAGAGACAGATATTGATGTTTGTCTGTCGGTTTTGAATATATGTCCATGGAAATTAACCCCCCTTTGATTGTGAGTGGTAGTATCAAGAAAGTATATTTTGATTTTGACACTTCATGTGTAAATTTAATAGAGGGGTGAACAGAATTGGCATGAATGAAAAATCGTCTAGTTCTTTCTAGGTATGTGTCCAATTCATATCAACACCGTCAATAAATCGGAACCAAGACAGTGGTTTTTTAGGTGTGCTTAAAAGGAGCTTTTTTTCAATACTAACAATACCCTATATCGCACATCCCTGTAAGTCTGGACTAAAATATTGCTTTGAAAATTGAAAATATCCATATAATTACTGAAGTTTCCAATATCCCATGTTCAAAGTACCCCATGTATATATCCTGTCCATCATGTCTGTAATATTCCATATCCCATTCACATCTTCACGGATTTGACATACCCGGTTTTGACTCTACCTTTGATTGATTCACTGTTAGTGTGACGGGTGCCACTAGTTGAGTAGGACATGCTTACCCTTCCGGAGTACCTCATGTCACTCCTGGTTTTCATGAGAGTTCACGATATGAGTGCCTTAGTTCTTAATGTCGTCTTTTTTTTATTTCCGTCTATTGTGGCTGTCTCACGTCCTTGTTTTGTCTTTGTTTTTCTCTGTTGCAGTTTTTGGCATGTCTTTGGACTTTGTTTCTTCGGTATTCCACTGCCGTTGTTTCCAAAATACCCTTAACAAGCCTCCCTAATTGCTCTCTTGTTCCATCATGTGTTTGATATCTTCCTTTTTCCCATTATCCTGTAGATATTTTTGTATACAAGAAGTAGAAAGTTGGAGTTTGATATATAAAATGTAACCCTCAAAGAAAAGAATGAAAAACAAATAGGATAAGGAAAATACTATCAGAAATAGTATCAACGTTCAATATACAGAAACTTTTATTGTATATTGATAAATATGGACAAATCACATCAAGTTTAACCATTTTAACAATTATAGAACAGCCATTTGATTGTTGGTGGTGGCTTTTGGTTTTATTGTAAAAAAAAAAAAATTCTAAACTTTGAGGAAACAAAAGCAATATTTATAGTTATATTTTCTTTTCTTCAAAAGAAAATATAACTAGAACTTTAGATGCTGCTAGAAGATTACTTAAATTAAAAACTAGAGATTCTCAGAACGACATCTATCCCTGAACTCCATGTTTGACACAGAGAACAGTTGTTTTACACCCTGGAGATATTTTTTCTCAATAGTTTTCAAATCAAACTTTTGATAGTCGTTATTTTTAGAAAACGAATTTAAGGATATATTGTTAGGCAGAATTAAAAAAAAAAAATAAGTGGTATTAAAAAATAAGTGGTATTTGAGACTATCAAGAAATTTACCAAGATTGGAATCAAATATTTTTGAAATCTAATTGATTTAACTGTTTGTCCTAAACTAAACAAACTATTAAGTATGGTTGCTAGGCAGAATTCCAAAAATGAGTAGCCTTTGAGACTTTCAGGAACTATACCAAAACTGGAATCACATATTTATGAAATCCAATTGATGAAAGTGTTTGTCCTAAATTAAAGAAGCTATTTAAGTACGGTTGCTAGGTAGAATTTCAAAAAATAAGTAGTCCTTGAGCTTACTCAGAAAATTAACCAAAATTGGAATCAAATATTTTTGAAATCAAGTTAATAAAAATGTTTGTCCTAAACTAAACAAATTATTTCAGTATGGTTGCTAGGTAGAATTCCAAAAAATAAGTGGCCTTTGAAACTTTCAGAAAAATTACCAAAATTGGAATTAAATATTTTTGAAATCCAATTGATGAAAGTGTCTGTCCTAAGTTTAAAAAAACAATTTAAGAATGGTTGCTAGGTAGAATTGCAAAAATAAGCGGTCTCTGATGCTTTAAGGAAATTTACCAAAATCGGAATTTAATATTTTTGAAACCTTTTTAGTTAAAATGTTTGTTCTAAATTAAACAATTTATTTTGTTATGGTTGCTAGGTAAATTTAAAAAAAATGAAATTTACAAACTTGGAATCGCATTTTAGAATTCTAAATATTCAAAATCTCATTTTCTATCAAACAATTTGCTAAAATACATAACTAGATGTTGTCGGAAACGACAGCTATCCCCGCACTCCCTGTTTGACACAGAAAACAGTTGTTATACACCCTTGGCATAATTTTTTTCATTATCTTTGAAATCTACCTATTGATAGTCATTATTGTTACTAAAAGAATTCTAGGATATATGGTTGCTAAGTAGAATTCCAAAAAATAAGTGGTCTTTGAGACTTTCAGGAAATTAACCAAAATTGGAATAAATATTTTTGAAATCCAGTTGATGAAAATGTTTTTCCTAAACTAAATAAACAATTTAAGTATGGTTGCTAGGTAGAATTCCAAAAAATAAGTGGTCTTTGAGACTTTCAGGAAATTTACCAAAATGGGAAAAAATATTTTTGAAATCCAATTTATGAAAATGTCCGTCCTAAACTACACAAACATTTTAAGTATGGTTGCTAGGTAGAATTCCAAAAAATAAGTGGTCTTTGAGACTTTCAGGAAATTTACCAAAATTGGAATCAAATATTTTTGAAATCCAATT
>MJUU01011786.1:53305-88894 GCA_002080025.1 Modiolus philippinarum
GACGGACGGACGGACGGACGGACGGACAGACGGACGGACGGACGGACGGACGGATGGACGGACGGACGGACGGACGGACGGACAGACGGAGGGTATTACATTATCCCCGAACTTTCTTCGAAAGTGCGGGGATAATTATCTGCTCAAGGTTAAAAAAAACAATGAGTCTTTGATATTTTCATAAAATTTACCAAAGTTGGAACCGGAATCATAATTCCGAAAGCTTAATGCAAATCTACAGACTATATGCGACAATTCTGCAAAAAGGTTTTTTTCCTTAATCCAAAAATGTAGGAGGAATTTGTGTCACATGCCACATGTCTCAAAATCCACAACTTTGGGCCTTTGTCAACATCAACATCTTGGGCCTCTTGTTTGCATCAAGATAAAGATAAAAAAATCCAGACGCAGGGTATAACAATATCCCCGAACTTTCTTCGAAAGTCCGGGGATAATTAGCTTTCAATTGATGCTACATTTTTTGTACATGTAACTTATCTTTGGGAAATTATGGTACCCAAAAGATGAAACTAAAGTAATGACAAACATATGAGAATTATGTGTGGTATACCGTAGAAGTGACCTCATTCTGTCTATGCATGAATGTTAAATTCATGTTTTTTTTGTTTTTTTTTTTGTTTTGTTTTGTTTGTTTTGTTTGTTTTTTTTTTTTTTTTTTTTTTTTTTTTTTTTTTTTTTTTTTTTTGTGTTTGTTTTGTTTTTGTTTTTGTTTTTTTGTTTTTTGTTTGTTTGTTTGTTTGTTTTTTTTTTTTGCTTTTTTTTTGTTTGTTTTTTTTTCTAAGATGTGTCATAGAGGAACCGAAGAAAGAAAAAAAAATTCGGTCAGGCTCAGAAGTGGAGTATGTCCGGAAATTGCTTACATCCCAAGGACACAAGACGACACAGCTCGAGAAACCGATTGAATGAAATGAAATAAGCATAAACCTTTCTAAAAAAGAAAACAAATGTAAATTGAACTAGCACAAAAAGAAATAAAGATATCTTTATCTTTTTTTTCCCTAAATTGTTGCAACCCAATCACTTGAATAAGTAAAATTCTCATTATTTTGTATAAGTTCACATACTGAACACTACGTTGTCAAAGACTATCGAACAGAATGAATTGTCCAAAATAAAAAAAATACCGAAGTTGGATAATTGAAAGTAGATTTAAGGGATGATTAATATGTGTTCAAGGAGTAACCTCTCATCAGCTGCAATCATAATCAAATAAAATGGAAAGCCATAATCCAAAAGAAGAAAGAACCAATGGTTGGTTGTCATAAAATATAAATATCCAATGCATATTATCTATCATACACTGTATTATTTAAGCTGAAATACGCGATTGTGATTTAGTGTATGCAAAACATTCTTCTGTCCACTTAATTAAAAATGAAGATCGTTTTTTTTCCCTTTGATTTCAATTATTATATATATATTTTTTTTAATTTGACAAATAAAAATAGTCAACAAGAATTATAAATATGGCTTTAGTATGTATAAAGTAGGCCTAAAGAATTGTATTTTTTCTAAAAGAAACTAAAAGAACATAACAAAGATATAAAAAAAGTTTTTAACTGTCAAAATAAGTTAAGTAAAATATCATATCTGATCATCTGATATTGTTTAGTATTTATAAATCAATGTAATAACGAAATCTCGGAGACATTAAGTTTGAAGATATTAGACCTCTAAGAATATTATCCGCATCTCTCTTTATTATCATTATTATTTCATGTGCTGTGTAAGTTCATTTACATTCATCTAACTAAAAACTCGTAATCACTTTTTTTTATCTGAGAGGAATTCTAAATTTTGCACCTGTCCCAAATCAGGAGTATTTTGGGCATTGGCTTGTCCTTGTATTGTAATATTTTTTTTTCATATTATTTGAACTGCAGATAAGATGTTGTCTCTTTGCTATTAACCATATTTCCTTTCTTTTTCATATTGCTTAAATATATCGTTGTACCAACCTTTTGTGCTTCTACTATTCGTGTATCCCGACCAATAGGTAGGAAGGGGGTGTATAGTGATTCACATGTTGATCTGTTCATCCGTCTGTCCGTCATTCATACTTTTTCGTTTTCAGATACTGTGGAAGTACTTTTATTCCTGGACATCAATTTTCGTGGTTTTCCTAAATATCACCATTTTGTGGGTACTTAAATTCGTGGTTTCAGATTTCATGCATTAAAACTCGATGGAAAAATGTATTTCGTTAGGAACTTAATTTTGTGGTTTAAGCAAACCAAAAAATCCACGAAAATTGGAATCCCACGAACAATAGTACTAACACAGTAGTGAAAAAGAAAAGCTTTGGTGACACTTTGTCAAGACTTATTCTCTTTCTCCATACTATAAAATGAATTTCCTCTTAATTGTGAAACCAGGGCATATTTC
Organism: Modiolus philippinarum; assembly: GCA_002080025.1. Classification (NCBI taxonomy): domain Eukaryota; kingdom Metazoa; phylum Mollusca; class Bivalvia; order Mytilida; family Modiolidae; genus Modiolus; species Modiolus philippinarum. The sequence continues at coordinate 55,712 of MJUU01011786.1, forward strand.
CGTTCCTGTTTCCGGATAATATAAAGTGAATGCTTAAATACAGCTTTCCGAAATTATAATATGTAACATTACTTGTAGGGTAAAACATAACCATTTTATGGTGTATGGTGTGTGGTGTAATGGTGTATGGTTCAATGGTGCATGCTGTATGGTTCAATGGTTCATGGTGTATGGTGTAATGGTGAATGGTGTTGCAAGGTGAACCATACACCATAAACTATGCACCATACACCATACACTTTGAACCATACACCATACACTATTAACCATACACCATACACCATAACCGGTAACTCTGGACCATACACAATACACGATCGAGCGACATGATGTGAACGAGAGACAATCAACTGCATGGAGCCTCGGGACTGGCGCAATCGAAGTTAATATAAAATACTTTTTTAGAAATATGTGTTTTCCTAATAAAGCAGTGACAAAGATAATTAATCGTGTTTTTTTAATACGCCAGCAGAATGCTATTTCCTACAACCATAAATAATAATTGAAAAAAAAAAAAAAAANAAAAAAAAACATGTAGTGACAAAAAGCGCTTATCTTTTTATATTTTTTATAACTATAACTGAAGGTGTGAATAAAAACCGCAAAAACATTTTTTTTTTCATTTGTAATTTAATTTATCATATTGATGAATTTTCCGCCGAAAGCCAATGGACAATTAAATTATGTTCGTGAAGATCGCGATTGTTCATGACACATATTTTTTCAATAACTATTGCAAAAAGCTTGACAAAAGTTTTTTCAATAATTTTACAATCACTAATTTAACTTGGGAGAAAATAATATGAGGGAGGGGTCCCTATTATTATATGACGTATTGATGTCCTAATTCTCACAGTTCGCAAAAGGATATTTTGATCTATTTTTCCTTTGGCATAATGTTCCCTAAAACAATGCAAGAGACTTATGTACTAACAAACACTCATATAATATAATATGATTTGCTGTAAATGTCAACTAAAACTCTAATTTGGCATACATTTGTCTAAACCATGCATCATATGGTGTATGCATAGTATATACCATTTTGTCACAATGCTATCTAGCTGCTGTGACTCTAATTTGGTACAAATTTCCTGAAAAGATGCAACAATAAGGCTATCAAAAGTATAGTACATGGTGGAAATGCCATCTAGTACTCACATTTAGTACAAATTTACTGAAAATATGCAACATCATGGATGGAGATGTCATGCCATATAGTGCAAATGCCATCTAATACTCAGATTTAGTACAAATTTACTGAAAAGATTCAACAATATAGATATCTATCATATGCGATATGAGGTAAATGCCATCTACTACTCAAATTTGGTACAAATTTACTGAAAAAATAAAACAATATGGATATCAAAAGTATGCAATATGGTGTAAATGCTATCTAGTACTCAAATTTGGTGCAAATATACTGAAAACATACAACAATAGGGATATTGATAGTATGCAATATGGTGTAAATACTAATACTCAAATTTCGTGCAAATTTACTGTAATTTGTAACAACAGGCATATAGATAGTATGCGATATGATGTAAATGTCATCTAGTACTCAAATTTGGTACAAATGTACTGAAAACATGCAACAATAGGGATATCCATAGTATGTGATATGATGTAAATGCCATCTGGTACTCAAATTTTAAACAAATATACTTAAAACTTGCAACAATAGGGATATAGATAGAATGCGATATGGTGTATATGCCATCTAATACTCAAATTTGGTACAAATTTACTAAAAATATGCAACAATAGGGATTTTGAGAGAATGCGATATGGTGTAAATGCCAGATAGTACTCAAATTTGGTACAAATTCACTGAAAATATGCATCAATAGGGATATCGTTCATATGCGATATGATGTGCATGCCATCTAGTACTCAAATTTCGTAGACATTTACTGAAAATGTGCAACAATAGGGAAATCTATAGTATGCGATATGATGTAAATGTCATCTAGTAGTCAAATTTGGTACACATATACTGAAAACAAGCAACAATAGGGATATCCATAGTTTGCGATATGGTGTAAATGCCATTTAGTACTCAAATACAGTACAAATTTATTGAAAACATGCAACTATAGGGATATTGATAGTTTGCGATATGATGTACATTTCATCTAGTACTCAAATTTGGTACAAATTTACTGAAAATATGCAACAATAGGGATATTGATAGAATGCGATATGGTGTAAATGTCAGCTAGTACTCAAGTTTGGTACAAATTCACTGAAAATATGCCACAATAGGGATATCGATAATATGCGATATGATGTGCATGCCATCTAGTACTCAAATTTCCCAAACAAAAAGATTTTTCAATTCTTTACTAATTCAATGTTAACTCTATATTAACTCTATACTTTTTGGTATAGCATTAAGTATATAGTTGATAAAGCATTTAATACTATACTAATGGTGTACTTTTAAAAATTTTGCAGAAAAATGTAGCATTAATATAGGATTTAACTTTTAATTTTTGATATGGTTTGAAAGTTTAGCATTCATATAGCATTACAAAGCAGTTCAATTGGTACAGTTTCAAGCATGCTCAGTGACACAATTTCTTTCACGCATGCTCAGTAAGGCACTTCCTTTACTTCAAAATGAATTAGGAGGGAAGAAAGATTCTCCATCTTTTTTGAAATTTGAGATGTAGGATATGTTAGATGTGCAACTTCTAACTGTAAGTAAGATATTTTTAAAGCACTGATGATTCTAGAACATGTTTAATACAGAAAAGTACAGTATACATGAATAATATATATAAGTATCAGTTTGAGTTTACTTATGCGTTTTACTGGTCTATTTTCTCCATATCCTTTCAAATTATTTGCATTTTCTGTAGTCATAATCATTTAAAAATGTAAATGAAACAAACTTAAATTTCATACTGTAAACAATGTAATTATAACAAATTTGTTAATTTGTTATAATTACATTGTTTACAGTATGAAATTTAGTAACCAAGAACCAAAATCCAAGGGTCAAAAAGCCAATTAAAGCAGGTGTAATTGTAATAAAAATGATTAAGATGTTCACTGTTCCAAAGCACATTCTATAGAAATGATTCAGATACTAGTATTCTATTGAAATATAATATGTAACAGAACAAGTTGTGTAAAACACATGGTGTACACATGTACATATTTCATCAGAAAAGTATATAATTGGTAAAGCATTTATTTCCGGTCAAGGCCATCAAAAAAGTATAGGATTAGTAGAGCGTTTTTGAAACCAAGGCTATAGAAATTTAAGAATAGATTTAGTATAGCATTAAAGTATAGGGTTGATATAGCAATGTAGTATAGCATTATCTCATTTGCATGTGATTTGCTATACTAAATGCTATATCAAATCTATACTATAGAATTAGCATATAATTCAAGTCTAGCATTCATTCATTTTTTTTTTTGTCTGGGTTGGTAGAAATTTACTGAAAATATGCAACAATAGGGAAATCATAGTATGCGATATGTTGTAAATGTCATCTAGTACTCAAATTTGGTACAAATATACTGAAGACATGCAACAATAGGGATATCCATAGTATGCGATATGGTGTCAATGCCAACTAGTACTCAAATTTGGTACAAATTTACTGAAAATATGCAAAAATAGGGATATCTATAATATGCGATATGATGTAAATGTCATCTAGTACTCAAATTTGTTACAACTTAACTCAAAACATACAACAATAGGGAAATCTATAGTATGCGATATAGTGTAAATGACATCTAATACTCAAATTTGATATTAATTAACTGAAAATATGCAACAATAGGGATATCGATATTTTGCGATATTGTGTAAATGCCATCAAGTACTCAAATTTGGTACAAATTTTCTGAAAATATGCAACAATAGGGATATCGATTGTATGCGATATAATGTATATGCCATCTAGTTCTCAAATTTTGTACAAATTTACTAAAAATATGCTAAAATAGGGATGTTGATAGTATGGAATATGGTGTAAATGCCATCTTATGCTCAAATTTAGTAAACATTACTGAAAATATGCAACAATATTGATATTGATATTATATTATATGGTTTATATGCCATCAAATAGTCAAATTTGGCAGAAATTTATTTGAAAATATGCAACAATAGGGATATCTATAATATGCAATTTGAAGGAAATGCCATGTAATGTTTAAATTTACTATAAATTACTGAAAATAAGCAACAGTTTACATATTGAAAGTATGCGAAATGCCATCTGGTACTCAAATTGAAACAAATTTGCTGAAAATATGCAACAATAAGGATATCGATATTAAATGATATCGTGTAAATACCATTTAGTACTCCAATTTGGTACAAATAAACTGAAAACATGCAACAATAGGGAAATCTATAGTATGCGATATGAAGCAGATGCCATGTTACACTCAAATTTGGTACAAATTAACTGAAAATATAGAACATTAGGGATATCGATAGTATGTTATATGGTATAAATGCCATCTAGTACTCAAATTTGGTACAAATTTACTGAAAATATGCAAAAATAGGGATATCTATGGTATGCGATATGATTATGCTACAATAGGTATATTGATAGTATGCGGTATGGTGTAAATGCCATCTAATGCTAAAAAAATACTGAAAATATGCAACAATAGGGATATCGATATTATATGATATGGTTTAAATGCCATCAAATAGTCGAAATTGGCACAAATTTATTTGGAAATATGCAACAATAGGGATATTGATAGTATGCGATATGGTGCAAATGCCATCTAATACTCAAATTTGGTACAAATTTACTGAAAATATGCAATAATAGGGATATCTATATTATGCAATTTGATGTAAATGCCATGTAATGTTCAAATTAAAAAAATTACTGAAAATATGCAACAGTTCGCATATCGAAAATATGCGAAATGCAATTTGGTACTCAAATTGAAACAAATTTACTGAAAATATGCATCAATAGGGATATCGATATTATACAATTATAGCTTTCGTATGAGGTCGATATAACCTCGTATTGACCGCAAACGAAAGCTACAATTGCTATATTATTAATCAACAGCTACTTGAAGGATGACTGACTTTTCATATGATTCAAAGATACAGAACAACCAAAAAAGTATTATTCCACAATTCCATTTGTTTGCATTTCTAAAATCATGGTTCATTGAATTTTTGTCCCATTTACATAAAATCCATATGTACAAAAATGTATCCAATCATACTTGTATTTTTTTGTAATTTGCATACAGACAACAATAAACATCAACATTTAATAATTTCAAGAATGATGAAACTTGAACAGTTTAACAATTATAAAAAAGTTTTTAAACACGTTTTAAGCAGATCTTACCAATTACTACATGTACTATCAATTTAGAACAACTGTTTACTGTTTTGAATAAAAAAGAACATTCATGAATCACTTCCTTGGAAACACATTGTATGTTATCTTAAAGGTTATATTGCTACAAGCATTCATAAATGGCATTCCCATGTTAGACACGTTAGGACAATTGTTTTTCAACAAAGGTTGAATTTCACTGTTTGGCAAATTCATATTATGTGAATTTTGATTTGGAATACAAGCATCTAAATTCTTGATTAAGTCATCAAAACCATCATTTTCCATTAAATCTTCCATAAGTGCATCATTTTGAGAATTTGATAATGGTTTAAGATCTACTGTGCTATCATTTAATGTTCTCTTCCCCAACAGAAGTTACAGTACTTTGTGATAAGCACACATAATCAATATTTGAAACACATGACTTTACTTGTTTGGATTTTCCTTGCGTTTTTTCACTCAAAATTTCGGACATCCTTTATTTTTGTTTTTTGACATGTTTTCCCGGAATAGGTTTTCAGAGATTCTTCTGAGCGATGACCAGTAACAGTCATTATGTGTCTACTTGGTATATTTGCTTCGTCCAATATATGTACTGTGGTTGCGCGACATGAGTGGTTTGTATAAACTTTTGAAAGTTGTGCTGCTTTGCTGATTTCACTCATTGATTGTCCAAGTCTGTTATGTCCCAACGCAACGTTATCAAAATAAACACCATCTTTCGGATATGAACGAGCTTGCTGGAAAAGTTTGGAGCAAATTGGATTCAGTCTTCTTATATATTTAACAAACGATTTTACAGGACATCGATCACTATCTGAAAATATAAACAAATTATATGAAAAAAATAAATCTAATGTTGATATTAATCATAACTTATAAGGTTGATAATTACACAGTATTTTCTATGTTCCTGCCAATTATGGGAGACTGAATATGTACTATTAATCATTAATTTGTATGAATCATGAAAATAATGTAGTTGTATTTATCATTTTGACAAAATGAGTACGGGACATTTTTTATAGAGATTTTATCATGGCATACTGCATCAAGCTCACCTTAAGGGACTCGCTTGACACTAACCGCGATAAAGTCTGTATTAAAATGAAGTGCCCTATATCCCAATTACATGTACATGTTTCTGATCCTCTGTGAGTGCAAATATCAATATCATACATCTATCATTTGCTGGATCCATTTTATATCTGTGCTTTTTTTCTGTTATTTCAGCACAGTTCCATTTAATTCAATACCAGTAATATATGACAACAATGCAAATCAATTTCATATTCCTGTTAAAATTAATTATAAAATGAAATAAAATAACCTTGATACAACAATAAACATGATAAAAACATATCTGTATTTTGTGGTTTTTCTTTTATTTTTACATACATGTATATATGCATTTACACCATATCTTTATCTTGCAAAAAAAATATGTACAATGTACCTTTAATCTGGTACATCCTTCCATCTGCCGATACTTCGCTGTCTGACTGATGATTTTTAGTCTGCTCATCAATAACCTGGTAAACATACAGTTTACCATCAGAATTTTGTGTTACCGCAAAATGTTTCCTAGTCAGGTTGGAAAGATTTTCCCGCCCACGTCGACCAAAATGAATCATCAGATCAACAAAAATCTGAAAGAAAATTTAAAGAATTGTTCAAGTATACAAAATGTATGTGTATATTAATTTCAAGTTAGTCAGATACAGATATATATCTTTTCATTTGACATATACATGCAAATGTAATGTACCTGTATATTGCATTGGTATATACTGCACTTATTGGACTTAAATGATGTGTAAGGTCAAGCACCTTTAGAACAATAGGTTTGTTTATGTTTACTTCCGTGAGGAATTTCACGATACTATATACATTTTATAAGTACTAGTATCCTGATATCTGGATGCGATACTAAAATATAACGATATGTACAAATGTATTGTCAATACTGTTTTCATGGCAAAATTCACAATTGTATAAAATATGTTGTTTTTTGGTATTGCGATTCCGGTTCAATGATATGATATGGGACTAATTATCACTTTGGATCGATATAATCGATACATCCATGAATCGGTACCCCGCTAACTTAAATCATATGACCAGATGATAACAAATAACCTGATTGGTTGATCATAATTGATGACACTGTTAAAAACCATCCTACACAAAAATGCGATCCACAAGCTACAAATGTATGTTATGTAGATGGTGTAATTTAACCTAGAATTCTGCAGATGGCAATTTTGACAAATTACAATGTATTTCCCTTCAATGCAAATAATAATACAGTATCATGGGTAACAGAAAATATCTCAGTTCAGTAATTCCTCTTCTGGAAATGAAAATTACATTAACTGAACCGAAATTTCCAGAGAAATGCATGCTTTGCCAGATCTAGTATTGAGTATTGAGTTACACGTACGTACTACTACTGTGTTAATTAATAATAGAATAATATTGTATATTTACCTTATCTTGCAATAGTTGAGCATCGTCTAAATTCTGCACAAAAAAAATACATCTTTTCAATATCACTGTCTTCGATAGCAGGGTGGTGGTCAGTAGCTGCAAGGCCTACACGTTTGAGCTCCTTAGACATTCCCTTGAATGCTTTCACAGATTTTTGAAACACTTCTTGGTTTCTAATATCTATATTACTTATTTTTTTCTTAGTGTCTTTGGATTCCTTGTCGATATGCGTTCATAGTTGTTTTTTTTATCTCTCACCGTCTTTGTTTCTCATTTCCATATAGAAGGAACTTAATGCATTGTCAAGTTCTTCGATGCTGTAGTTTTCAAACTCAATCGGCATCTGTTTTGCAGTGAGATACTGCCTGAGCAATTTGACTGCTGTGCCATTTTGTCCTTTTGTGTTTTTAGTTTCTATATTGTCAATAATGTTTCTAACTTCATCTTCATCTAAAGACGCAAATCTTGCTGCCATCTTTACGTCTGCATCTAAAAAACGGAAGTTGATTTTGATTGGTCGACGCATTCAGGCAGTGAATTTCGGGGAAAATTATGAAACTATTTTTAGTAATTCACGTACTGTATCACGCTATGCAATTAACCACGTGGTGTTGTTTTGGCTAATCAGCATTTGCAAAAAAATATCAGATTAATAATATTATACAATATCGTGTAAATACCATTTAGTACTCAAATTTTGTACAAATTTACTGACAATATGCTACAATAGGGACGATAGTATGCAAAATAGTGTTAATGCCACCTAGTACTCCAATTCTCTATTTGTATGATTAATGAGGGTTTTAAAGGAGTTGGCCATTGTACGGTGTATAAAAAATAGAAATAGGTTATGTTTGACGGAATAAATATCGAAATTCTTGTGTACAATCTACATTGGACGTGAAATAAGATCGTGTTTGGTGTACGAAAAAAAAGTTATTAACGCTGTACGATGATCACCCCTACTGTACGCTCGATAATCGAAAGATATAGAAGGAATATGAGGGAAAAAATGGCATTTTAAAAGCGAGAAAAAGCAACACGTGAAATAAAATACGACAAACGGAAATCTGTATCACCTTTTTTTTTATTTACACGATTGTAAATAACAAGCTTCAAGGAAAATATTCTAGAGTTGAGACTGAAAAATGAGATCTCGAAAAAATTTTATTGAAAATCTTCATTTTGTCCTGCAAAAAAGATACAATTCATTTGTTGTATGCACCGGTCACTATAAAATAAAAACCGAAACAAAATACATTGTATTAGACATCGTGTATAGTGTAAGGTGTAAAGTGTATGGTGCATGGTGTATGGTGTATGGTATATGGTGTAATGGTTCATGGTGTATGGTGTAATGGTGCATGGTGTATGGTGTATGGTATAATGGTGTGATTGGTTATGTTTTACTGTACACGCATTGTAATTACTACTAAGACAAAAGTCAAGTTTGAAGTGGACAGAAATCTCAATTGTCGTTGAGATGTTTGGCTCTAATTGTTAAAATGCATTTTTTTTCCATACCCACATGATAAAAATAGTACTACAAATCATTTGTAATTTGAATTTGACTATTATATTCTGTTCCATATTATGCTTATCGAAATAACGTCTGTTTGACATTAACTTTGTGTTTACCGACCGTATTTTCGACAAATACATTCACTGGTTAATTTTCTTAGCAGCTATAAATAAAAGGTACTTGAAATTGTATCTATGACTTAAGTATTGGGTTGTAAATTATACTTAATATATCGGAAATCTATTTCCTGTTTATCGACTTGGATAATAAAAAAAAAAAAAATTCAATACTTTCCTCAGCCATATGATATTTAATATGTTAAACAAGTAAGTGGTCCATATTGGGATGATGCAATTAAGGACCGAAAGACATCTGCTCCTTGTTAACTACTTTCAAATATTTCCTGTAAATACTAACAATGGTAACAAAATTGCAAATAGATGTGTATGTGTTTTAGTATGGGATACCATTTTGGACTCATAGTTTTAGGTCTGTTGTACATCTACTTCCTGTTTTACATTTTAAAAGTTTGTGCCGTCCAGATCCAATTTGAAAACAGCAGTGTCAGAGAACAGTCTTCCATATAAGGCACCTAATAAATAATATGTTATTTACTACCATGAAATGAAATACTTTATGCAATGAAAGCATCGAATGTACTTCAATTTGTAATGGTTGTGTTGGGGGATTCTCAGTGGAGGGGTGTGTTTAATTGGTGGACCATGAATGCTAGATTACATATATTGAGTACCTTAATCAATTAGAAAGATGCGACTTTGCCATTAATTTACAGAGCCTTTGTAGCAAAAATCGATTAAATGCAACGGATTTATTGGTTACTTTAAATATATATTTTTTAATTTCATTGCATATCCCCCATCGGTGATCTTCTGAAAAAAACGTTATATATAAACCTATGCCGTCAATAATACGGCGACATTCAATGCAAAAACATGGATAAAGCATATATATGTATCTATTTCAAATGACGTAATAAATGCTCACCTCCAAAAACTGACGAATCACAGCCAACACCATCTCCGACACAACCTTTAAAAAAAGGTGTATGTATGATAACTAGATTTTAACTTCTTTTATTGATCTATTTCCTTAAATTAATGACATGCTTAACTGATTCGAAGATAAAACGGAAAATGCATCCTGAATAAAGCCAAAAAATTCCAAATGACAGATGAGAACTTTGATTAGAATAATATATATATATATCAATTCAATTGTTGGTGTTTATTGTTCGATTTACGCACAAATAAATAATGATATAGAACCACTTCTGCAGTGAAGCAAAAAACTTTTAATATTTTTTTTTTGTTTCATGCATAACAAATAGTGAGATGCTAACTGCGGCTTGTATTCAGTAAAATCATTTGATTTCAGCCATAATTTGAAAATGTTTGAGAAAAAAGGCCTAAGGAAGGAAACTCATATACATTTTTCCGCAATATTTATAAACAAATAACGGAAAAATAAAGCCTAAGAGACGTTAAGATGATAAACAATAGATGGATGATGTTTATTTTAAGGCTCCAAAAATAATTGGTGATATGAGCTTGATTAGCTAAAAACAACTTTTGAACATTCTAAGTACTCGAATTTGTATAATACTAATTGATTTCATATGATGGTATGAATTTCTGAATCATTTTAGGCAGAATTTGGAAAAAAAAAACAGATATAATAAGAATATAGCTCACTTAATGATACCCTTCTCTCCCACATAAGGTACCTGGATGACAGTGTAAGTAAGACTATTGGAAATCCCAACAAAATGCAAGATCAAAATCTTAAATAGGAAGTGCACTCTAACCTTTTTTATAACTGAAACTTCATCAAATTCTATACGTTGACTAAGTAGAAGCTGTGGATTACAAACCAGTACCCTCATTTCCCAACTAATATATCTGGAAAATCCCAAATTGGTCAGATCAAAATCCAAATCGGAGATACACTATAGACATTCTTTGTAACACTTATTACATTCTTTAATGGGTTAGTAGGTGTTGCGAAATCCATACCAGTACCCCGTTAACAAGCACGCTAGACAAAGTCTATGTTTGTCTTTATGAACACAAAAATGGTCAGATTAACATCTTAAATAGAAGGTGCACTGTGGCGCCATGTGTTTAACCCGTTCCATGAAAGTTTCATCAAATCGCAATCATAACTTTAGGAGGTGTTGTGGAATGCATTCCATGACAATGTATGGGTAAGGTCATTTACGGATATGGGAAACAAAAAAGTTAGTAAGATCAAAATGTAAAACAGAAGGTACACTATTGCATTCATATGGTTAAGGTTCCCTGAAAGTTTAATCGAATTCCAGTGATTGGTTTTGGAGAAATTGCGGAATGCATACAAGTATCCACTGCCCAATTAAGTTATCGTATAACTATTGCGAACCCAAGAAATTGATTAGATCAAAGCGTGAAATAGGAGGTGCACTATGGTATCTTGTGTAAAATATTCTCAGATATTTTCATCAAATTCCAGTAATTTGTTAAGAGAAATTACGGATTGCATATCAGTACGCCCTCCCCTAAAAGCATAACATGGTAAACGGTGAATAAAAGGATATGGAGTAAATGCACATGAGACAAAGTCTCTACAAATACATGGCAGAAAACAAGCAAAGGGACAACGCTTTTATTGTTGTTCTTCATCTTGAAGTCACCATGAGGCCTTCAACAATGAGCTTTGCTCATACCTCATAGTAAGTTCAAGACGGCCCCTAGCACCGGTTTAAGCGGAATTCTTTGCTAATTGTCGAGCAACGCTACATCCATGTCTTTCTTGGTCATGGGTGTGGGATTGTCAACAAACATCAATTAAACTGTCAAAGTGCTCTTACAATAACTGTCATCCTTTGCCCGACAAAAGCACTAGTGTCTTAAGCTAGTGGACAGCTACAACATATAGACAAACACTGAGCACTCATCAAGTCGAATGTACGAAAACTTGGCGTTATAAAATAGTAAGATGTGGGCACTTAAAACAGGTGGTCTGGATTACATTTCGAAAATTACAAAAATAATTGCCAAAATTTGAAAGTATCAATAGTATATCCATATGAGAAATTCTCTCACGCAACTGCAAAATGCAGAGAGCACATATCTCTCGCACGGGGAATCGTTTTACGGACTCCACACTGCAGGAGAGACAAACTCCAGTCGTAAATGGTGAATAAAAGCATATGTAGTAAATGCACATGAGGCAAAGTCTCTACAAATACATGGTAAAAAACAAGCAAAGGAACAACGCTTTTATTGTTGTTCTTCATCTTGAAGTTACCATGAGGCCTTCAACAATGAGCTTTGCTCATACCTCATAGTAAGTTCAAGACGGCCCCTAGCACCGGTTTAAGCGGAATTCTTTGCTAATTGTCGAGCAACGCTACATCCATGTCTTTCTTCATCATGGGTGCGGGATTGTCAACAAACATCAATTAAACTGGCAAAGTGCTCTTACAATCAATGTCATCCTTTGCCCGACAAAAGCACTAGTGTCTTAAGCTAGTGGTCAGCTACAACATATAGACAAACACAGGGCACTCATCAAGTCCACATATAACTATTGAGAACCCAAGAATTTGATCAGATCAAAATGTAAAATAGGAGGTGCACTTGGCATCAGGTAATGAAATTCTGTGAAAATTCATCTAATTCCATTGATTAGTTAAATCATCATTATCAGCAAACAACTAGTAAATATGTGGCAGAGCTTGGAAAAAGAAGGCATTTTACTACTTCCTATACTAAGGCGTCATGTCAAGTACCACATATTTACCACATACGAACGCCAATAAACCTGTCATAATTTTCTAACTACCATTTATCAATCCAGTTACCAGCAAACAGCAAGTAGCCCTCGTTGAAACCTTGAAATACGTAACACAATAAGATATGCCTATGCAAAACGTCTGACAGAAAAAGTGAATATCCTGCATAGAAATCTTTTGAAAAAAATATCGCTAACTGGCACAAAGAAAGACTATAAACTATACGAGATACAGGAACTTCACTTTTAATGAATACTTGACAATTATACTTGATTATTTATTGTTCTTTTTTGATCTTGTACAGACACAACCTATAATGCCAAATTCATCTTTCCTTTGGTCAAGAATCCTGTTTCACAGTTCATTTAAATTCGGCGCTGTTTATTGTCGATATACAATCAGGTACCAATTGTCTTCAGATGTTAACAATATAAATTCAGCCATTGTTGAATTACCAACTAGAAAAGTTTATGGTATACATTACTAAATGGTATAACATTACAATATTTGAATGTTGCAAAAAACAAAATACAGGCGATATAGTGAATTGACTTTCTGCATGTGCGCGGATCGACAACTTATGTCTCTTCAGTGCAGATCGCATCACAACTTTTGGAAATGAATAAATCGAAATATGAAATAACTAAGCAAGAGGGATATACTCCTAGTTTTAATCGAAATTTTCTAAAATTTGGATTTTGCAAGTTAAAAAAAAAGAAATAATAATAAAGAAAAATAATAAATTAAGGTTTTCCGGCAAGCACCGAAGTACTATCTACCTATCTTCTTGGTTGGTGAATAACCTCGGGGACTAACAGTCCACCAGTAGAGATATTGGCCCAGTGCTGATAAATCACAAAATACCAAAGTTACAGTAAATATACTTTGCGTAGATAATAGCTCAGGCAACCCCACATACAAAAATATTACTATAGATAAAGATGAAATCCTGGCAAATCATAAATCGTTTATGGAATCATTAAGCACTTCTACCATTGACAAATCTAATGATATGCCTAGTTTGTACTGGACACCTAAACTTCATAAGTGCCCGTGCAAACAACGGTACATTGCCGGCTCTTCTAATTGTTCTACTGAAGAACTGTCCATTATCTTAACTAAGATTTTGACTGCTGTGAAAGAAGGCCGGTAAACATACTGTGATATTGTTTATTCACGTAGTAGCATCAATCACATGTGGATACTCGAAAATTCAAAAGATCTTCTGAACAACTTGAAAACCCAGTGACTTTCAAAGATCCACTCGTTGAAAACATTCGATTTCTCTACACTTTATACTACTCTTCCCCATTCTAAATTGAAAAGTCGTTTGATTGATCTTATCAAGACCGCATTTACTTACAAAAAGGACAGGGCTTTAAATATGTAGCCTTAGCATATACATCTACATATTTAATTAACAAAGTACCAAAGGGTAACACACGATACTACACTGAAGAACAGGTGATCAGCATGTTTGAATTGCTCATTGACAACATATTTGTCCAGTTTGGGGGCAAGATATTCCAACAGACAGTCGGCATTCCACTGGGTACATAGTGTGCTCCTCTCTTAGCCGACCAGTTTTTGTTCACTTACGAAACAGATTTTTTGCAAAATTTGGTCCAACAAAATAAAATTAAAGAGGTTGTATCCGTTAATTACTCATTCAGATATATTGATGATGTCTTGTCGCTTAATAATAGTAAATTTGCCGACTATATTCCATTAATATATCCCCCAGAACTTGAAATAAAGGAGACTACAGACAATGACCATTCTGTTTCGTTTTTAGATTTTCTTTTGGAGTTTGACGACAGTGGCAACCTCAGCACACGTATTTATGACAAAAGAGACGATTTCAATTTTGATATTGTAAACTTTCCACACCTCGACAGTAATATTCCGTCTTCCCCAGCGTATGGAGTATATATTTTTCAATTAATCCGTTACGCTAGAGCATGTAGTCACTATCAAGATTTTTTGAAACGACACAGATGTTTAATTAGTAAACTTTTAAATCAGGGCTTCAACAAATGTAGATTAATAGTTTTTCTGAAGAAATTTATTTGACGATATCAGATTTGCTTGATAAATATTCAATTCCAATTTCAAATTTATTGAAGACGGTTTTGTTTAAGTTACGGCTTCTTCTTTGAAGTTTCTCTTTTTGCAAATTTAGTATGATTTGTGCACCGAGCGAAAAAACATTTTACCTGTATGAGACAATGCTTGTACATCGAACGACAAAAACATTTTAGCTGTTTGAAAAAAAAAAATTCTTGTTTGAAAAAGAAATACTATTATGGGAGCAGGAAAATTCAACAGAAGACGACAATTTTTTCATCAACAGAATTGAAAAAACACTCAAAAGATATAATTTACCGTCATCGGCAGAAATACTAGAACACCGTCCTCCAAAGAACTACTGAAAACTCTGACGAAAAAGGCTATAACTCAATTCTGGGAAAAAGTTTGGACAGAGGAGCTCATTCAAAATCAACGTTAAAATATCTACAAATTCAAGAAAATCCAATTGGAAATACACACAATTTTTAAAAAAATTATATACAAAAGGTAGAAATTAAATTCAGGTTAATCACGGACACTTGCATGTTACAGTATCATCAGTCTAAATTTAGCCGGAAACTGGTATCTCCAAACTGCAAATTATGTGGATATGGAGTAGAAGACAGGGAACATTTTCTACTACATTGTCAAGCTTTAGAAGCTATTAGAGGAATACGTATGGAATTTCTATGTAAAGCAATAGAAGAGATTGGGCGGGGGGAGGGGGTACACAGGTTCTGCTCGAAAATGGTCTATTTATGCAAATGATTTTAGACTGTACTTCAAATAAAAATCTTGCAACTGTTACCATATTCAACTAATGATCTAACCAAAATAAAGCGAATAACACAGAGTTACTGCTTTACACTACACCGAAAGCGAGTTGAATTGATGGAGAACATTTTATGATAGAAAAAACATTAAATGCTATAACTATTATATCAGTATTCTATACATTATCTGTTTGCTCTGCCCAGCAATCGGCTTCGAAGAAATTTTAGAACATTTTAAGCCAAGTGATTTTATATTTTATGGACAATTTGTATTTTAAACGGAAAATTGTTCTTTTCATAACAATTTTACTTTTTAATGACATTTTGCATTTTTAACAACGATTGCGTGAATAGATAAAGAACCAAGAAATAGATTTTATGTACATTATAAGTTATCATGCATTGAACCAACTAATATGATTATTTAGATGGTGTCGAAAATCGTTGAACGGCAAGCGACCGTCAGGTCGCGCCGTTCAACCATTTTCGACACTATCTAAATAATCATATAAGTTGGTTCAATACATGATAAAATGTTTGTGCGGTTATGCAAACCTGTTTGTGTTTAACTAAGAAAACGATAATTACAAAATGACCTACATTTAACTACACGATTATACACATAAACGCTATGTCGACTGACCGCGTACTCTGGACAATACACAGCCGAATGATGTATTGATTTTTCATGTTGTATAAACATTATAAAGTTTCATGGCTTTTTCGTAATACATGGAGCGAAAACCTTTGAAAATGAATGCAAATAAAATATTTCATATAATTTACATGTTATTACAAGTAAAGATGTATTTCACATTTTAACTGTTTAATGTAAATATCAGGCTGAAATTAGTTTTACATTACGTGGAAGTAAACTATGTTAAACTTTAATTACGATATGTTTATTTATCCATGCTTACTGCATGTTTGTGAATTTTGTCCTTATGTACAATTCTTATATGTAGGCTTTTGAATGACTTTGGTCTACATGTAGGTGAAACACTCCATTATCATGACTATTGATTGTCTAGTGTAGGGTGGACATGGTTATTTAGCAGGTGGTAAATCAGACAATAGAATCCAAGTTTACATCCGCATAACCGCACAAATGTTTTTATTGATTCAACAGAATGGACTGAACATTTCAAATACGTTAATATTAACTTTTGCCGGGAAACAGACATTTTTAATATAGTGACTGTAAATACGTTTTTTAAAGCTACTAACGTATCGTTTATAAGTCACTAATCGCACTATTTTAAGTAACTTTTACTCATTGTGTATATATTTTTAATTATGTGTAACGGATAGGGCTAGGTTAGGGCAAAAGCTTTTACCCTTAATTGGAGTGCTCCGGAAGACGGAGGATTATACCTGTACAAGACTAGACGAGACAAGATTTTGACAATATTAAGGCTTTGACATTTAACACAATCTGGGCACACAGAAGCTATAGTAGTCGTCATATAAGCGGGAAGTTGATGCATCATTTAACCTGGTTGAACCCATCATTTTATTTTTAAAATGCCCTTTCCAAGTCAGGATTATGACGGCTTGCCAAAAATGTTCTGTGTTGGATTGTGTTTTCCTGATTCAGTCGAATGTTATACGGATTTTCCTTACTGGTCTCTCCCATTGATCGATTCGGACTTTTGTTGTCACTTTTATTTACTACACTGGTGTGGAGTCTCTCTATTTTTTAGTCAGTCTCTTCTGCAGGTGGACTTGTCCCTGAGAGCATCAGAACGTAGTAGCATTATTAATTCATTGCATGAATCGCAATAAAATAAAAAAAAAAACATGCCGGATTGGACGTCGACCGAATTACCAAGGTCCTACCAAAGGGTTACAGAACGGAACACTGTGACCAATAATATGTGTGTTCCGAAGAAAATCCTACGGTATACCAACGAGCTGACTTACGTACAGCAAGAAGGTAACTACTGTTTCAAACTCTCGGACAAACCAGTCAAACTGAAACCTTGTAGAGTAAATCTTGTTGATTGCTTAAATCTCCTCCTACACAAGGGCTGACACCAAATATTTCTAATTGTAGACATAAAACTGGTAAAAACACTAGATGTAAAAGGTTTAATATGTTAATTCCCTCTCCATATTTCCAAAGTGAATTAACCGGTCGTAAATACGTTACCAAATATTATGAACCCCTGGATTTTCAACAAAAATGTCATGTATGGCATCGAATGTTCTCTATATGGTTTTCTGTGTGTTGGTGAAACTCGTCAGTCACTTTGGAGCAGAATGAACCAACACAGGTATGAAAATAAAGATCAAAAATATCGGATGCTTTAGAACGATTTTAATCAACCTGATAATGATCCTGCTCTTTCAATGAAGGTGCGATTCATTGAAAAAATACACCATCATACTAATAGTCCTGTACCTAGTACACCATAGATGACAGACAGAGAACTTTACTGGATCAAAGAACTAGGCACTGCGATGCTATACTGGTGTTATGACAACATTAAGGGAGTGGGAAATGTGCTAGTCCAGCATGTAATGAAGTTAACGTCATACGTTTGTTCAATACCATCAAGAGAACAATCCGTAGTCATGGCACTAGGACATACCATCGTCCTAATGTAAAAATGGAAGGTAATGTAGGTCACAGTAAAAAATGTTTAAAGATCTGTTGTCGAACCTTCAACATCCACTTGGACTTCATTATATCAGAACGATTTTAGTTTCCTTACCTGTGTCATTCTTGAAAAAACTGAGAGAATTTAGTCTCGATCAGAGTGGAGTTAATCCACTGACTCCACAATATAGACTCTACAGTATTATCAGTGATGTAGCACAATTTAGACTGTTTAAACCTGTCAGGACTGAAGAATCATATAACAACAACAGGAAATTTTTACATATACCATTTAAGAACAAAGGTATTGACGCTATTAATCTAAGCAATATACTTAATCGCAAACAAGTAATATCGAAAATTCCTGTCTACTTCAAAAATCAATCAGTCCCCATTATTTCCTACAGCTATTCCAACAGCATCGCAAAGCATATCTTTAATTACAGAAAAGCATGGCAGGACCTAGATATTACAGTTTACTCAAAATCTTTTCTGACGTGTGATTGTTCCAGTTCACCTTTTGTATACAAACCATGTGGCCACATTATAACAGGTAATCTGGATATTATTGAACACGATGGTCTCAGGAAAATTATTTCAAAAGGCCGAAAGTTAAAGGAACCTCAACTGAAATCATAATTTTAAGATCACAATGGACGCGGTTGAGGAATATGCCAGATTCTGGATCAAGCGTGAATCTGAAGTCGATGACATCAACACATTGTCAGAGTGGGTAAAAGCTATCCGGTCTTTAGTGTTACGTAGAATACATAAATTGAAAAACTGCGTACAGAATAAACCCAAATCTATCTTCAAAGACTGTGACGCTCTATCTTGTCTTTCATCCCTGCACGAAAAGTATGTTGTCGTTCCAATAGACAAAGCCGCAAACAATGTTTGTGTGCAAAAAGCACTATCATGATTGCCCGATACAAGAACTTGATGTAGATTATAGCTCAGGCAACCCCAAATACAAACATATTACTATAGATAAAGATGAAATCCTGGCAAATGATAAATCGTTTATGGAATCATTAAACATTTCTACCGATGACGAATCTAATGATTTGCCTAGTTAGTACTGGACACCCAAACTTCATAAGTGCCCGTACAAACAACGGTACATTGCCGACTCTATTAATTGTTCTACTACAGAACTGTCCATTATCCTAACTAAAATTTTGACTGCTGTGAAAGAAGGCCAGTAAAAATACTGTCATACTGTTTATTCACGTAGTAGCGTCAATCACCTGTGGATACTCAAAAATTCAAAAGATCTTCTGACCAACTTGAAAACCCGGTCATTTTCAAAGATCCACTCGTTGAAAACATTTGATTTTTCTACACTCTATACTACTCTTCCCCATTCTAAATTGAAAAGTCGTTTGATTGATCTTATCAAAAACACGTTTACTTACAAAAAAGGACGGAGCTTTAAATATGCAGCCTTAGCATATACATCTACATATTTTACTAAAAAAGTACTAATAACACACGTTACAACACTGAAGAACAGGTGATCAGTATGTTGGAATTTCTCATTGACAACATGTTTGTCCAGTTCGGGGAAAGATATTCCAACAGACAGTCGGCATTCCATTGGGTAAAAATTGTGCTCCTCTCTTAGGCGACCTGTTTTTGTTCACTTACGAAACATAATTTTTGCAAAATTTGGTCAAACACAATAAAATTAATGAGGCTAGACCATTTAATTACTCATACAGATATATTGATGATGTCTTGTCGCTTAATAATAGTAAATTTACCGACTATATTCCATTAATATATCCCCAGAACTTGAAATAAAGGAGACTAGAGACACTGCACGGCCACCAATAGCGCTAAATCATATCCAAATGATATGAAAACAGTTTCGTTAGCGGGACTTCCGGATATGCGTTGCCGGGACTTTTTCTCTGCACTTTGAAGGTAGATCGTCTTTATTTTTCACTTTATCGGTTTAGTATTTAAAAAGGGCGAATGTCATTCGATGTGGTCTCATGATTCCTTCCTTCACTAAAAACTACTGGAACAATTTCAGTGTGATACGGACGCTAGAACCTTTATTCTGAGATAAGCCACACTGAAAACGCTGGAAACGGACGAAATAATGCCTCGAATTCAATGGTTCCACTTTATTGATGAACTTTAGTTGAATAAACATGTCTTAATAGTCTAGCAGAACAAACAGACAAGTCTTCGTTTATCTTTAAATAGTAAATTACATTAAATCTCTGAAAAATATACATATTATGGGTTAGCGGTACCAGATATGAGTTAGCGGTATTGAGTATGAGTTAGCAAACATGTGAAAATACATACGCGGCTAACTGTCATATAACATTGTTTTCGTTTGTGCTATCATTCCATTTTGTACGAACTCTTTTTACGCATCACCATATGCTTGGAGAAAAGCCCTGCGAACTTTGAATTGAAAATACCACTAAATAATAAAAAAATAGTTTTTTATTCAAGAATAGCCTTGTCTAGCGACTTACCCTTTAACTGTGCATGTGGGTATTTTGCAAAGATACGACATTTTCCAGTTCCACTGTCTACATGTTTTTTTTTAATTTGGACACTGAGAAATTGTACAGAAATATGATAATATTCTAATCTATGGTCGCCGTTTACTTTATGTGATGATAATTTTATTTCAGTTTTATTATGAGTATCTTAGAAGGAAAAAGAAAATTTTTCACATTTATTTTACAATAAAAAGAAGCGTGGCATACCTATATAAAACTCTTAAAATCCGTTATAAAAAAATCTGAGAAATAACTTGGACATCGTTCACGAACTCTGATGCCAAGTTTATTCAAACGGTTCCCGGTTTAAGCTAGCGCCCTTCATTCAAAATGTGCTACGGTCCATGCTTTTACATTCCAATTAAACTACAAAATATTGCATTCAATTGTTACTAAAGTTTTGAACAAGTGACAACTGAAAAAATATCAGGTCTTGTTATTGGTAGCAGTTTTACATGTACAAATCACACCGTTTAGTATCTCGGCAAGTGCTAAATAGAATCAATTTGCATAAAAAAAATACGTAAATCTTTACAATCGCAGATATATGAATTATATATTTTTATCCTTATATGTTATTTCATTTTGATTATCGTTGTGCAATTCGGAGAAATTGTAATTAAAAAATACCCTAAAATCAGAAAAAAGTTACATATAACTAAATACCGAAGTTACTGTGAATTTACTTTCTGCATATGCGCATTTCGACAACTTATGTCTCATCAGTGCAGATAAAATCTAAACATTTGGAAGACCAGAAACACAAAGATGTTTAAAAAAACTGATAGAGAACAAATAACCAATATGATCTAAATGTAAAGCCAAAATCAGCTAAGGACAGAGCTTTGCATGAGGGAGATACTCCTTAGTTCTAAACAAAATTTACAAAAATTTAGATATTGTAAGGTTCCAAATATAATCGGTTTTCGGGTCAGCACCGAAGTACTGACTACTGGGCTGATAATGTTAGAATGACAATTTCCCAATATTGTCGAACAATAATCAAAATGAGATAATTCATAACAATTTAAATATATAATTCATATGTATCTGGTGTGGGATAAAAAGTATCCTGGAGTATTGAAATAAAAAAAAAACTATTTTCTATATCTAAAGTACATAATATAAATAACAAAGGTCCCAAAACTTACACCTGTTGTGAAGCGGCAAATTGATTCCTGATGTACACCGGTTTTCATGCACTTCACATCATAGGTCATGAATGATGTCCAGGACTGGGTTGCACAAACGTCAATTAAAGTTAAATGACGTTTGAACTTTAAGTTTAAATTAAATCCTTAACTAATTCAATCAAATTAGTTTACACTTAAAATCTAAATGTTAATTATCTTTAATTGACGTTTGTGCAACCCAGTCCAAGTTATTTCTCGGATTTTTTTGTCATATCGGATTCCAAGACTGCAATATGAACATACCACGCTGCCTTTAATTATACCAGAAACATTGAAAAGTTTACGTTTCCTTTTATTGATATCCATAATAAAGCTTGAAATAAAAAGACATTCATTTCATAAAGACAATTGATTAAGAATTATTTATATCTATAGAGAATTTCTCAGTGTCAAAAAAAACAAAACATGTAGAGGGTTAAACCTAACAAATGTCTTATCTGTGCAAAATAACCAAATGCTAGAACATAAAGTCGCTTGACATTTTTATTCAATTTTATACAACAAATGTTCGTACGACTTCTGTCCTTGAATATTATTGTCATGTGCTGATAAAAAATGTGGAATGATAGTACAAACGAAAACAATCTTATATATGAGACACCCGCATACGTATTTCTGTTGGCTAGCTTACTCATACTCGATACCGCTAACTCATATCTGGTACCGCTAACTCAGAGTATGTGTATTTGTCAGAGATTTCATGTACTACTAATTTATTGTTAAAAGATAAACGAATACTTGTCTGTTTGTTCTTCTAGACTATTAAAACATGTTTATTCAACTAAAGTTCATCAATGTAGTGGAACCGTTGAATTCGAGGCATTATTTCTTTCGTTTCCAGTGTTTTCAACGTGGTTTATCTTAGAATAAAGGTTCTAGCGTCTGTATCACACTGAAATTGTTGCAATAGTTTTCAGTTAAGGGAGCAACCATGAGAACACATGGAATGACATTCGCCTTTTTTAAATAATAGCCCGATAATGTAGAAAATAAAGACGATTTACATTCGAGGTGCAGAGAAAAAGTCCCGGCAACGCATATCCGGAAGTCCAGCTAACGAATTCGTTTTCATATCATTTGGATATGATTTAGCGCGATAGGTGGCCTTGCACTGACCATTCTGTTTCGTTTTTAGATTTAGTTTTGGAGTTTGACGACACTGGCAACCTCAGCACACGTATTTATGACAAAAGAGACGAGTTCAATTTTGATATAATGTAAACTTTCCCCACCTCGACAGTTATATTTCGTCTTCCCCAGCGTATGGAGTATATATTTCTCAATTAATCAGTAACGCTAGAGCATGTAGTCACTATCCTGATTTTTTTAAACGACAAAAATGTTTAATTCGTAAACCTTTAAATCAGGGCTTCGAGAATTGCAGATTAATAGTTTTTCTGAAGAAATTAATTTGACGATATCCAGATTTGATTGATAAATATTCAATTCCAATTTCCAATTTTATTGAAGACGGGTTTGTTTAAGTTACGGCTTCTTCTTTGAGGTTTCTCTTCTAGCAACTCTAGTGTAATTCGGCACCGAGCGACAAAAACATTTTACCTGTATGAGACAAGGCTTGTACATCGAACGACAGTATTATTTTACCTATTTGAAAAAACAATCTAGGTTTTGACAATATTAAGGCTTTGACATTTAACACAATCTGGGCATACAGAAGCTATAGTTAGTTGTCATATAAGCGGGATGTTGATGCATCATTAAACCTGGTTTAACTCACCATGACCGTTCCAAACATGTTCTGTGTTGGATTATGTTTCCCTGATTCAGTCGATTTTCCTTTCTGGTCTCTCCCTTTGATCGATTCGGACTTTTGTTGTCACTTTCTTTCTGCATACGTGCATTTCGACAATTTATGTCCATGTACAGTCTTATCGGTCATAATTAGGGTAAATAACCCCATCTGATTTACCGTGATTTGAGATGACATGGGATTTATCTGATTATCGGAAAATACATAAAATTCTAATTCAATAACGTTTTGAATTAAATAAATGTTTTTTTTTTTCTTCATATTAACAAATAGAATCCTTAAATTTGCTAAAAGCTTAATTTACATATCCTGATAATATCTTATAATTCAGTGACAATGTATACAATATGTCCTTTCGAAAATGTAGAAAATTTAATTCAAAAAGCATATTGCATACAATATCTTAAAGTCCCCTTTTCACAACAAAAATCAAAACCGGGCAGTTTCCTGAAGTAAAACTACAGGTGTACATCTGTCTTTACTTGTAGATCACCTGGGGGCAAACCTGTGCAATGAGCAGGACATCGACTCGCCACGTATTTTATTACCCCTTTTTGTAATAAACAAATTAGGAGATTGCATAATCATTTATCTGTACAGGTTGATGATGTTTCCTACAACACATATATGTACATATACACATATACACCTGAAAAAAATACCTGTGCAAAAAAATTTAACTAATAGATGTCCCATACACGATTTGGAGACCAACATAAAAGTAAAAACAACATGCTTACACACAAAAGACATTTTTTATTTAGAACTATGGTTAAAAAATAAAAAATAGAGAGAATAAAAAATATGAAGATGTAAGTCTAAAACCAGTCTTTAGAGTACTGGAGATCGACAGGTCTCCAGTTCACCGTCCGCCATGTTTGATAATCGAGTGAAAGATGAGAAATAAGTCGATTTTCAAATTAATTTTGGAGCAAGAGTTTTATAGTCCAAACTGAAATAAATGAATGAAATTGGAAGAATAATATGTGATCTTTCGCAAAACATGTGTTGATAAGGTGTCAGAGGATTATTAAATATAAAAAATAAGAATTATTAGTGCCATGTTTGCATCATTTTACTAGATTTAACATAGACTTTAATGCATTGCAAGGGTCATTTTCATACCAATTTTCAAATCGATTTTGAAGCAAGAGATTTACAGTCTTAACTGAATTTGAAAACATAAATTAAAAGAGAAAGTCTTCAGTTTTTGAATATATGTGTTAATAAGCTGTGTGATTTGTATTTAATAAGTTATATCCAATTATTATGACACACCCCATATATCGTAATGTAATTACTACACACTAATTAGATAAACAATCGATCAGATATAAGTCACGTGATGACTACCATAGCTGGGTTAGTCTGAATTGTAGATCGAATAAATACATTTGAAAACCCATCGATCGAAATATGTGTAAAACGTGTTACAGAAAAATTACCATAGAAACGCCAATATTAGCTAAGAACAGAGCTATGAAAGTGAGAGATAGTCACCTGGTTTAAACAAAATTTTCTAAAATTTGGATATTGCAAATTTTCAGAAAAAAAAAAGTTTTTTTAGGCCAGCACCGAGGAACTGGCTACTGGGTGGGTGAATACTCTCGAGGAAAAAACGTCCATCAGCAATGGCATCCGGCCAGTCGTAATAAATAACAAAATATTGAAGTCAAAATGAATTTCTGCACATGCGCATTTCGACAATTATTGTCTCTTGAGTTTGGTTCGAATAAAAAAAAATGAAAATCCATAAAAAGAAATATGTGTAAAACTTGATAAAGAAAAATAGCCATTGAGATCGAAATAGAAAAAAAAAAAAAATCTGCGAAGAGCAAAAATATGCAATAGGGAGATACTCCTTAGTTTTAAACGATTTTTTTTTCAGAAGTTTAAATATTGCAGGTTTTTTTTTTGGACCAGCACCGAAAAATTTGCTCCTGATTTCTGGAATACCATCGGAAACTAACATTTAGCCATCAGAGGCATTGGTATATGGGTGATAAATAACAGATTACCGAAGTTACAGTGAATTTACTTTCTGTATATGCGCATTTCGACACATTATTATCATGTCTCTTCAGTGCAGATCGATCAAAACACTTAAGAATCCATAAAATGAACTATGTGTTAGACCTGATACAGAACAACTAACAATAGGATTTAAATAGAAAATCCAAAATCAGCCGAGGACAGAGCTATGCGAAAGGGAGATACTCCCTAGATTTAAAGACAATTTATAAAATTAAAATATTGTGGGACTGCATCAAAGTACTGACTACTGGGTTGGTGTATGCTGTCGGGAACTAACAGACCACTGGCAGATGCATCGGTCCAGTGGTGATAAATTAAAAAATACTGTAGTTACAGTGCATTTACTTTCTTCTTGTGCACATTTCGACAACATATTTTTCTTCAGTGCAGATAAAAACATTTTGAAAGCCAAAAACCGAAATACGTGTATAACCTGATTGAGAATAATTACCAATATGATATAAATAGAAAAGCCAAAAGTAAGCTAATAACAGAGCTATCCAAGAAATACTCCTGCGTTTTATACAGAATTTTTTCTAAAATTTAGTTATTGGAAGTTTAAAAAATAAATTTTCTGGCAGCACAGACGTACTGGCTACTGTTTGTGTGAATACCCTCTGTCTACATCCGAGGCATCGACCAAGTTACGTTAAAAAAATATATATCGGAGTTACAATGGATTTACTTTCTGTATATATGCATTTTGACATCTTATGTCTTCAGTGGAGTTCGAATAAAAACATTTGAAAATCCACAAATAGGAATATGTCTCAAACCATCGGTCTTTTGCTGATAAATAAAAAAACATGGAAGTTACAGTGAATTCAGTTTCTGCAAATGCTCATTTCGACAACTCATGTCTTTTCAGTGCAGATCGAATAAAAAAATTCATAAATTGACATATCGATAAAACCTGATAGAACACAATTACCAATATAATCTTAATAGAAAAAGCCAAAAATCAGCTTAGGACATACTTATGCAATGTAAGTGTAATTCGAACCGTCAGTCAATAGAACGAACAATCCACGGACAAAGGCAAAATCGGTAACACTAAGGAACAAGGACAGAGGTAATCATTATTTCAAACAATTTTTTTTTAGAATTTTTATATTGCAAGGTTAAAAAAAATGTTCTCGGGTCAGCAATGAATTACTTGCTACTGGGTCGATGAATACCCTCGAAGGCTAACATTCAACCAGCAGAGACATTGGCCGAGTGGTTATAGCAAAATACCGAAGTTACAGTGAATTTACTGTCTGCGTATGTGCATATTGACATCCTTTCGTAAAATATTTCATACAGGAGTTTGTCTTTTATTGCAGTGAGGAGTTGGTCAAACTATTCCCCGTGGTAGAGATGTATGCTCTTTATTTTTTTTAGATATGGTGTACTTGTACATGAGATAATATCTCATGTGTACACTTTGTTCAATTACCACTATCTAAAGTTATTTAAATTCTAAAACCGAAGGATTGATCCCACCATCGTAGTTTTGTCCTTAGCTATATTTGATATTACTAAAATTCGGATTTCATTTGGTTTTATGCATTTTAACATTTTTTTTAAATTATGGATTCCGTTTGTTTGGGTTCTAGTGCTGCTGATGAGGAATAAATTTCCGAAATGGCCATACAGCTCATTAAAATTATTGCAGTTGGACATAGCATATGTGTTATTGTCTCATGTTCATTTACTCCATATCCTTTTGTAAAATATTATGCTTTTTCAGTGCAGATCGAATAAAATGATTTTAATATCCAGAAGAAAAATGTGTAAAATCTGATACAGCGCAATTACTAATAGGATCTAAATAGAAAACCTTAAATCAGCTAAAAACGGAACTATACAAAAATGAGATACTCCTTGGCTTTTAACAGAATTTTCTAAAAATGATATTGCAAGTTTTTTTAATCGGATTTCGATCCAGCTCCGAAGTAATGGCTACTGGGTTGGTGAAAACTCTTGGATACTAACAGTCCAACAGCAGAAGCATCGGTCCAGTAGTGGAAAATAACAATATACCAAAATTACAGTGCATTTACTTTTTACATTATTATGAGCATTTTGACAAGTTTATGTCTCTTCAACTCAGATCGAATCAAAACATTATGAAATCCATGAACCGAAGTACGTGTAAAAAACCTGCTACACAACAATTATGAATATAGAAAAGCCAGAATCAGCAAGAACAGAGTTCTAAAATAAATATATCTTAAGTTTTTGAACAAAAAAAGTTTTCGGGCCATCACCGAAGTACTGGCTACTGGGTTGGTTCTTCCGTAATTACAGCGCCCTTATTTTCTACATATGAGCATTTTGACCAATTTATGTCTCTTCAATGCAGATCGAAACGAAACATTATGAAATCCATTAATCGAAATATGTGCAAAACCTGCCAGAGAACAAATAACTATAGAATTTAAATAAAGAAAGCCAAAATTAGCTACATCAGACCTATTCAAGAGGGATACTCATGAGTTTTTAACAAAATTTCTTTAATTTAGATATTGCAATCCCCCCAAAAAATCGGTTTTCGTGCTATCAACGATGTACTGGGTACTGGGTTAGTGATTGTTCTTGGTGACTAACAACCAGCAAAGGCATCGAAGCAGTCGTGATAGATATCAAAATACCGAAGTAATAGTGAGTTTACTTTCTATGTATGCGCATTTTAACACCTCATATCTTTGGAGTGCAGATGGTATCAAACATTTGAAAATTCAGAAAAGAATTATGTGTAAAATCTGATATTCAACCTTTACCAGTATGATATAAATAGAAAAGCCAAAATCAGTTAAGGACAGGGCTATGCAAGAGGGAGATACTGCTTACGTTTCTGAAAAAACAAAAAATAGAGATATAGCAAGTTTTTAACAACAAAAAAAGAGGTTTTCGGGCCACCACCGAAGTATTGGCTATTTGTTGTGTGAATACCATCAGGGACTAACAGTGCACTAGCAGAGGCATCGGTCCAGTGATGACAAATAACAAAATACCGAAGTAACAGTGAATTTTCTTTCTGTATATGTGCATTACGACAACTTATTCTCTTCAGTGCAGATCGAATCAAAAGAGTTGGAATCAATGAACCGAATTATGTGTAAAACCAGCTAGAGAACAATTACCAAAGGGATCAATAAATCAGCCAAGGACAGAGCTATTTAAGTACTCCTTAGGTTTAAAGAAAATTTTATAAAATTTAAATATTGCAAGTTTAAAAAAATGGTTTCAGGCCCGCACCGAAGTATTGGCTACTGGGTTGGTGAATACCCTCGGGGACAAACAGTCCACTGAAGAGACACAAATTGTAAAACGCGCATATGAAAAAAAGTTAATTACTTGTAACTTCGGTGTTATTTATTACAACTAGACCAATGCCTCTGATGGTGGAATGTCAGTCCCCGACGTATTAACACAACCAGTAGCCAATTCTTTGGTGCTGCCCGGAAATCCGATTTTTTAAAACTGGTCCGTTGCAGATGGAATCAAAACATATGGAAATCAATCTACCGTGATATATGTAAAACCTGCCAGGTAAAAATTACCAATGGGATCTAAATAGAAAAGCAAAAAGCAGTTAAGGGCAGAGCTATTTAAGAGGGATATCCGCCTGAATTTTAAACAAAATTTTCTGAAAATTAGATATTGCAAGTTTTAAAAAAATATATCGATTTTTCGGACAGCAACGAATTACTGCCTACTGTGTGTGTGAATACCAATGTAGACTAACAGTACTCAAGCAGAGGCTTCGGCCTAGTGGTGATAGATAACAAAAACCGAAGTTGAAGTGAACTTACATTCTGCATATGGACATTTCAACAACTAATGTCTCTTTTGTGCAGATCTAATCAAAACACTTAAAAATTCATCGAAAGAAATATCTGTTAAACCTTATATAGAACAACTACCAATATGATCTACATAGAAAAGTCCAAATCAGGTAAGGACAGTTATGCGAAAGGGAGAAACTCTTTAGGGTTTAAGATTTTATTTTTTTTTTTAATTTAGATATTTCAAGTTAAAAAGAATGTTTTCGGGCCAGCAATGAAGTACAGGCTACTGGTTTGTGGATGCTGTTGGGGACTGGGTCCACCACCAGATGAATTGGTCCAGAGGTTTTAAAAAAATCAAATACCGGAATTACAATGCATTTACTTTCTGCATATGCGCATTTTGATAACTTATGTCTCTTCAGTGCAGATCGAATCAAAACAATAAAAAAATCCAGTAAAAAATACGTGTAAAATCTGATACAGAACATTTACCAATATGATCTAAATAGAAAAATCAAAATCAGGTAAAACATAACTATGCAAACGAAAGATACTCCATAGTTCTAGTGCTAGTGCTTTAAATTTGTGGCGTTCTTGTTCATTTTTGTTTATGGGACTTTTGGGTCGTGTTAAGTCCGGAAATAAATGTACTTTTATACAAAAAATGCATCAATACAGTGAGATGGAATCACTAATTAATTAACACTATTGAGCTAAGGGGGATTTATATTTAATCTACTTGCAGCGCTTCATGTTAATTGTTTTTCGTTTACTAAAATTCAGTTAAATAATTGTCATGTAGAGCAAATTATAAGTACATTTCAATTTCAAATATAGTTTGATTTTAGGCGGTAATAGATCTGCTATCCAATTATCATTATTTAATGAAACAGTTTGCGCCTTCAATTACACGAGAGTTCCAACAGTCCTTGTATCAGTAGCCGTTACTTATTGACGGATTGCTGACTGGTTGACGACGGATTTTTGACTGATTGATGACTGAATTTATCTGATCGATGACGGATCCATGAATAACGGATGTGTACGTATTTTACGAATGTTAACGTATTTTACTGATCGCATCCGTCAATTATTCATTGTATCAATCAGTAAATCACACAAGACGGACACGTAAATATTTGGAAAAAATAAAAGTGACAACAAAAGTCCGAATCGATCAAAGGAAGAGACCAGTAAGGAAAATCTTATAACATTCGATTGAATCAGGGGAACACAATCCGACACAGAACATTTTTAAATTTTAAGAAAAAAAAAAGAAAACGAATAAACATAATATTCTCGTGTGTTTCCAGGTTGTTAGATACATCTTTTTGAATATAAAAAAATAGTATGATTAAATTACGAATGCTGTATTTTGTTTCAATGTAAATCGTTTACATGCATTTGTGAATGAGAACTGGGTATCTAAACTGCATAATACAGGTCTGCGTTACAAACTCGATCTTTGAAAATGACCAAAAACAATGTTTTTTTGACAATTTTATTGATCATATTCTTTCAAAGAAATTTTATACTTTGCACAACATAATTTTAATGAATTTTGATATATTTAAGGCTTGAAAAGTTAATTTTTTAGTGTGCGTTTTAAACTCTGTCTATGAAAATGACCACAACAATTGAATTTTTTTTAATTTTATTCATCATATCCTTTCGAAGGAGTTTTATCTTTTGCGAAACACAAATTTAATGAATTTTAACATATTTAAGGCTTGAAAAGTTAGATTTTTAGTCTGCGGTTTAAACTCTGTCTATATATATACATGATCAAAACAATTGATTTTTTTTTTGAAAATCTTATTCATCATGTCCTTTCGAAGGAGTTTTATCTTTTGCGAATCAATATTTTAATGAAGTTTAACTTATTTAAGGCTTGGAAAGTTAGATTTTTAGTCTGCGCTTTACACTCTGTCTATAAAAATGACCAAAACAATTGATTTTTTTGAAAATTTATTCACCAAATCCTTTCAAAGGAGTTTTATATTTTGCAAAACACAATGTCAACAAATTTCAGCATATTTATTGTTGAAAAATTAGATTTTTAGTCTGCGCTTTACACTCTGTCTACAAAAATGACCAAAGCAATTTAAATGTTTTGAAAACTTTATTAACCATATCCTTTCAAAGGAGTTATATATCTTGGAAAACGTAATTTTATTTAATTTTAAAATATTCAAGGCCTAAAAAGTTAGATTTTTAGAGGGTGGTTTAAACACTGTCCATTAAAATGACCAAAACAATGAAATAATTTGAAAATTTTATTCATCATATCCTTTCGAAGGAGTTTTATCTTTTGCGAAACACAATTTAATCAATTTTAACAAATTTAAGGCTTGAAAAGTTAGATTTTTAGTATGCGGTTTCAAATCTGTCTCTAAAAATGACTAAAATAATTTAAATTTTATGAAAATTTTATTCAGCATATCCTTTGAAGGAGTTATATATTTTGAAAAACACAATTTTAATGAATTTTAGCATATTTAAGGCTTGAAAAGTTAGATTTTTATTGTGCAGTTTAAACTATGTCTACAAAAATGACCAAAACAATTTAAATATTTTGAAAATTTTATTCATCATATCCTTTCGAAGAAGTTTTATCTTTTGCAAAAAACAATTTCAGGAAATTTCAGCATATTTAAGTTTGAAAAATTAGATTTTTAGTGTGTGGTGTAAAGTCTGTCTATAAAAAAGACAAAAAAAAATGAAAAATTTTTGAAAATTTTATTCATCATATCCTCTTAGAGGAGTTTTATATTTTGCGAAACACAATTATAATGAATTTATCATATTTTAGGCTTGATAAGTTATATTTTTAGAGGGCGGTTTAAACTCTGTCTATTAAATGACCAAAAACAATTAAAACTAGATGTTGTCGGAAACGACAGCTATCCCCGCACTCCCTGTTTGACACAGAAAACAGTTGTTATACACCCTTGGCATAATTTTTTTCATTATCTTTGAAATCTACCTATTGATAGTCATTATTGTTACTAAAAGAATTCTAGGATATATGGTTGCTAAGTAGAATTCCAAAAAATAAGTGGTCTTTGAGACTTTCAGGAAATTAACCAAAATTGGAATAAATATTTTTGAAATCCAGTTGATGAAAATGTTTTTCCTAAACTAAATAAACCATTTAAGTATGGTTGCTAGGTAGAATTCCAAAAAAATAAGTGGTCTTTGAGACTTTCAGGAAATTTATGAAAATTGGAACCAATTATTTTTGAAATCTAATTCATGAAAATATTCATCC